>JARYGA010011197.1:0-27172 GCA_030545235.1 Helianthus tuberosus | reverse complement strand
ATACAAATACCAAGTATGATATACAATATTTCATTGGTTTGGTATTTGTATAATGGTTGAAGTGACACAGGTGTCACAGTCTCCCATACTTTAGGAAATTTCGTCCCGAAATTTAATTTTAGATGAAACTTGTGAAGACAACTGTGATGGTTTCGCTTTCGAATGAATCCCTTGAACCCTAAGTAAAACTCTGGGCCATGTTTGGATTCTTAGCGAAATTGTCAACTATCAAAGTGAAGTCCTTGTAGTAACAAAACATGGAGTTTCGAACTACGGACAGAAGAACGTTTCTTATGAAGATTATCATAGGAAACTTGTGTGTGCTCGAAATCAGAGTTGGAGAGTGTAAGATAAAATGACATTGGTCAAGGTCCAGGACTTCTAGTAACTTAAATAATGCTACGTTCGCAGTGTAATAAGGAACACTTATATATAGGAAGTACCAGCGGCGTATCCACCATGCCCCTTTTTTTTACAATGTTCCCGTATCGTTATTCTTGTCACTATAGGTCTTAACACATGACAAAACTTGTTGTGGTTTCTATGCACTGAATTCCATAATTATATATGCATCCATAATTACGTAATTCCTTGCACAGTCCGCACAGTTCATTTCATAATGTGTAGGGGAAAAATCAATTGAATAAACATGAAGCGACTTGACTAGACCACCAAAGGATCTTTTTAACTAGATCAACGAACGATCTTTTTAACTAGATCAACACATGATCTTCTTAACTAGACCGTCATACGATCTCCTTAAATAGACCACTTAAGGGATCTTTTCAATTATATCATCACATGATATTCCTAACCAGATTTTTGGATCAATCTGTTTAAGTGGACCACTCAAGGGTTCCAATTATAGAATAGTACTTCATAACCCAAGGGACTTAACTACAACGTAGAAGTCCATTAAGGATTTAAGATAGTACCTTTGGATATCCTACTATGAATCCCTCATATGAGATATGGAAGATTCTACGAGAATTTGTGTCACACCCCCAAAACCCACCTGCGGAGTATCACCGCTTGGAGGCGTGACTGACCAGGATCAAGCCACCAATCATATAGAACAATGTATAAAGTAAAAGTAATTGCAATTTAATTCCAAACTATCCATATGAAAGGTGTTCCAAAACATAAATATGTTATCACTGTATAGCGGAAGCGTATAATTAAACCCAACATAATAAAGTATGAAATGTCATAAAGTCTAAACAAGTATTCAAGATCCTTTCCCACAACGACTACGCCTCCCGTGCAAGCTCCATAAGTACCTAAGGTCCTGCAAGGCATGTACAGAGGATCAACAACTAGTTGAGCGAGTTCACAGAGAGTAAATACGTAATAGTAAGTTCGTATGCAACATGTGGCGCTACTGGGCCGTTAGTACGTTCTATTGGTGGGGCTTCCCATAATGTATATTTACTAGACTAGTTGTATTCGTAAGTATCCTTCCCAATCCGAGGATAGTAATAAGTATGAGTATATGTATAAGTATCCTTCCCAACCGAGGATAGTACGTATCGAGTACGTAGGTTTAGCGCTGGTGTTCTTCCCCATCCGAGAACATTGGTACCTAGGATTTTTGTATGTGTTAACACTAGTATCCTTCCCAAACCGAGGATAGTACGTATGTTATACGTAGATTTTTGGCACAGGCATCCTTCCCAATCCGAGGACCGTGGTAAGTAGTCTAGTAGTGATGTGAGTACAAGTAATCAATCAATCCCATTCCCACCCACCTGGGGAATCCCATGCCTTGGTAAGAGTGTGAACTCACCTTGGTTTGCTCGGTATGCTAAGTATGTGCTCAAAGTAAATCAATCACGTCCTAGAGTATGCACGTACACATAATCAGTTTGTGTTCCAGTTGTTCACGTATAAGCATGTAACACATAATCACAATCATACAAGTTATGTTCAACGTCTAATAGTAGTTAATTATTCCAGTTAACAATTAACAGAATTAACTCAAGTTACTGCGCAGATTAACTGTTCAGCGAAACACACATAATGACGAAACACATAAGTTGGCGAAACACAATTCAGTTTCGTCGTGGCCTTGTTTAGCGAAACATGATTCTGATTCGTCGAGGACTCTTGGCGAAACACATTCTGTTTCGCCGAGAGTTCTGTTTCGTCGGATGTCAGTTTCGCAGACATCATTAACAGCAGATTCGGATAATACAGAAACCCTAATCTTTCTAACAGTCGTCATCAATAACAGAAATCATACGAGGTTCAATGTGTACGTAAAATCATCATACTCAATCATCCAAGAATCATTGTCTAGCATAAACCCTAATTCATGTGTAAAACATATCAACATACAACATCATATCATTGTACCCTATCAAGATACTAACTTGTATTCATAACCAGAATCATAACAACAAATATCCAGAACTGAGCATTCGATTGTATTAAGCTTCGCATAGCATTGCATATATATATATATATTCTACCACATCTTACATATCGAAATCCATATCAACATCATCATACTCTTATCACAGCAATAATACATATCCATCACATTCCCAAACATGAATCGAGATGATACAGAAGCATGAAATCGATTAACAACACATACTAACCGATTAGAGAATGAACAAACAAGATTCGAGAGCTAAGGGACGCTAGATTGCCGACAGCAGAGAAGGAGAGACTCTAGGGTTTCGTTTGTGATGATGAAAGTGTAAAAGTGATGTTGTTTTACGTAATTATACTCAAAGTAACGTTCTGGGCCCGTGATGGGCTTTGGCGAAACATGGGCCGGCGAAACAGCCTGTTTCGTCGAGATGAGTTTGGCGAAACAGCCTTGTTTCGTCGAGTGTGTTCATGGCGAAACACTCCTGTGTTTCGTCGAGCAGTTCCATGCTTTAAATCAGTTCATGTGATTTCTAATACACTAAGTCTTATGCTATAATATCGACACATAATCAAGCAAACACAATACTTTTATTATCACGCGAAGTGTGCAGTTACAAGTCAAACAAGTCAAACATCTAAACGGTCGAAGTCAACGTGCATTAAATGCGAATAAAGAATGTCAGAAACTCGAGTTGTCACATTATCCCCAACTTGAAAGAAATTTCGTCCCGAAATTTAGCATGCGGTTACTGAGGAAGCTAGGTAAGTTGTATTGTTCACTGGTTTTCCTGGGGTGTCACATCATCCCCCCGTTGGTTTGGAATTTCGTCCCGAAATTCTGCAGTAGTAGCTTCAGCCTCAGTAGTAGTTGCATTGGTTCCGAATAACTGGGGATATTTGAGTTCCATTTGATCTTCTCGTTCCCAGGTATACTCTGGACCACGACGGGAGTTCCAACGAACTCGTACAAGAGGGATTCTCGTGTTCTTGAGGACCTTAACATCCCAGTCCGTGATTTCAACAGGTTCCTCGACGAAGTGCAACCGTTCGTCGATAGTGAGTTCCTTCAAGGGAACTATGTGGGTCTCATCTGACGTACACTTCTTCAGATTGGACACGTGAAAGACATTGTGAACTGCACTGAGTTCAGGTGGTAAGTTCAGTCTGTAGGCCACTTTGCCTATTTTCTCTGTGACTTCGAAAGGTCCGACATAACGCGGATTGAGCTTGCCTCGTTTGCCAAAACGAACCACACCCTTCCAGGGTGAAACTTTAAGTAGCGCTCGATCCCCAACTTGGAATTCGAGTAGTTTCCTGTCTAAATCAGCGTATGCTTTCTGACGGTCGCGTGCTGCCGCCATGCGTTGTCGTATTTGTGCGATCTTTTCTGTAGTATCGACTACCATTTCTGGACCTGTGATTTGACTATCTCCCACCTCTGCCCAACAGAGAGGTGACCGGCATTTACGCCCGTACAATGCCTCGAATGGAGCAGCTTTAATGCTGGTGTGGTAACTGTTATTGTATGAAAATTCCACAAGTGGCAGATGTTTCTCCCAACCATTGCCAAAATCAATTACGCATGCCCGAAGCATGTCTTCTAGAGTTTGAATAGTGCGCTCAGACTGCCCATCGGTCTGAGGATGATACGCCGTGCTCATGTCTAAACGAGAGCCAAAAGATTTATGCATTGCCTGCCACAGTTCTGAAGTAAAACGTGCGCCACGATCAGAGATGATGGAGGTGGGCACCCCGTGCCTCGAGACCACTTCTTTTAAGTAAACGTCTGCTAAGGTAGAGAACTTGTCTGTTTCTTTGATAGCCAAGAAGTGAGCAGACTTTGTGAGCCGATCCACGATCACCCAAATAGTATCATTTCCGCGCTGAGATCTAGGTAGGCCAGTAACAAAATCCATGGAAATTTGCTCCCATTTCCATTGTGGTATCTCTAGTTGTTGGAGTGGTCCTGACGGTTTCTGATATTCTGCCTTGACTCTCGCACAAGTCAAGCATTTGCTAACGTATGTGGCTATGTGGGCCTTCATGCTAGGCCACCAGTATGTAGTCTTAATATCGTGGTACATTTTATCCGAACCAGGGTGTACCGAGTAGCGAGACTTGTGAGCTTCATCCATTACCAGCTCGCGTAAGTTGCCGTACAGTGGGACCCAAATGCGTCCTGTTACGTAATAAGCACCATCTTCCTTCTGTTCTAAGCGTTGCCTTGAGCCGCGTAAGGCTTCTGCCCTGACGTTTTCTGGTTTCAATGCTTCCACCTGAGCATTTCTTATCTGGGAAGGAAGACTAGACTGTATAGTGAGTTGTAAAGCTCGTACGCGCTTAGGCGCGGTGTCCTTTCGACTGAGGGCGTCAGCCACAACATTGGCTTTGCCTGGGTGGTACCTGATTGAGCATTCGTAGTCATTTAACAGTTCAACCCATCGTCGTTGTCGCATATTCAGTTCCTTCTGTTTGAATATATGTTCGAGGCTTCTGTGGTCAGTGTAGATCGCACATTTGGTACCGTACAAGTAGTGTCGCCATATCTTAAGTGCAAAAACAACCGCTCCCAGCTCTAGGTCGTGTGTCGTGTAATTCCGTTCATGAATCTTAAGTTGGCGCGAAGCATAAGCAATAACTTTATCCCTTTGCATCAATACACATCCAAGACCTTGGATAGATGCGTCGCAGTAGACTACAAAATTGTCCGTGCCTTCAGGCAGTGAGAGGATAGGCGCGCTACAAAGTCTATCCTTTAAGTGCTGAAACGCTGTTTCCTGTGCATTACCCCATCGATAAACAACACCCTTCTGCGTCAGTAGTGTAAGTGGCTGAGCAATCTTTGAGAAGTCTTTGATGAACCTCCTGTAATAACCCGCCAAACCCAAGAATTGGCGTATTTCTGTTGGTGTGCGAGGTGCAGGCCAGTTCTTGATCGAATCCACCTTGGATGGATCTACATGAATCCCATCCTTGTTTACCACGTGGCCTAAGAAGTGGACTTCACGAAGCCAGAAGTCACATTTGGAAAACTTAGCGTATAACTGTTCCGTTCGCAGAAGTTCCAGTATAAGTCGTAAATGATGCTCGTGCTCCTCCTGACTCTTCGAATAAATCAGGATGTCGTCGATGAAAACAATGACGAACTTGTCGAGATAGGGTTTGCACACCCTGTTCATAAGATCCATAAATACTGCAGGCGCGTTCGTTAGCCCGAATGGCATGACCATAAACTCGTAGTGGCCGTAACGAGTTCTAAATGCTGTTTTAGAGACGTCCTCATCCCGGACTCTCAGCTGATGGTACCCTGACCTTAAGTCTATCTTGGAGTAGTAGCTCGACCCTTGCAGCTGGTCGAATAAATCATCTATGCGCGGAAGAGGATAACGATTCTTGATCGTCACCTTGTTGAGTTCACGGTAGTCTATACACATCCTGAACGTACCGTCTTTCTTCTTTACGAATAACACTGGAGCTCCCCAAGGCGAAGAGCTAGGACGTATAAAACCCTTTTCCAAGAGTTCTTGTAGCTGCTTTGACAGTTCTTCCAATTCAGTTGGAGCCAAACGATAAGGCGCTCGAGCTATGGGTGCTGCTCCTGGAGCGAGCTCGATCTGAAATTCAACCTGACGATGAGGCGGTAACCCGGGTAACTCTTCTGGAAATACTTGAGGAAAATCGCGTACCACCGGAATATCCTCAATCTTTTTCTCTTTCTTCGATGTATCCGTAACGAGAGCTAAAACAGCTGTGTGGCCCTTTCGTAAACACTTCTGAGCCTTCAGGAAGGAAATGATGCCACTCACGACACCACTCTTGTCGCCCTGAACTTCGAGAGGTTCTTTACCAGAACGGGGAATACGAATGATCTTCTCCTTGCATAGAATCTCCGCTTGTTGTTGGGATAACCAATCCATACCGATGACAATGTCGAAACTACTCAGGGTTATAGGAATAAGGTCGATGGAGAAAGTTTGACCGGCGAGGATAAGATTACACCCCTTAACTATGTGTGTGGCCTCAAGACTTTTACCGTTAGCTAACTCTACGACATGTTTGGTGTTTAATAGAGTTGGTGCACGTTTTAACATTTCACTAGCTTTTAGAGACATGTAACTTGTATCCGCACCAGAATCAAATAGTACAGTAACATAAAAGTCGTCAAGAATAAACTTACCCATAACCACGTTGGGATCATTCCTGGCCTCACCCTGACCGATCACAAACATGCGGCCTCTAGCGCCATTGTTGTTATTGTTCCCACCGTTGTTGTTGTTGTTCCCGTTGCCCTGATTGTTGTTGTTGTTATTGTTCTGGTTCTGGTTTAGCTGAGGGCAGTGTCTTTTGTAGTGACCTTCAGCGCCACACTGAAAACATCCCTTATTGCGCTGTTGTTGATTCTGCTGTGCTTGCTGCTGCTGCTGCTGATTTTGATTTACAGGCCGTGGGCTCCTACAATCCTTGGCCTCATGGCCCACCCTGAAACACCTTTGACAACGTACTTTGTTACACTGGCCACGGTGGTGCCTGTTGCAGTTGTTGCACCTTGGGAGATTCCCTTGATAACCACCCTGCTTGTGACTGCCCGAAGATTGCTGGCTAGGGCTCTGATAGTTGTCAGTCTTCCGTTGCTGAACTTGGGACTGAACTGAAGCTGATCCTTTGCTGGAATCCCCCTCCCATTTCCGCTTGTTATCACTGGGAGTAGCAGGAGTAACCGAAGTAGTAGCGGTAGTTGTAGCGTTGATGCGTTTAGGCAACCTGTTCTGCTCCACCGCTTGATCAGTGAGATGGTGAGCCAACTGAACAACCTGCTGGTAAGTGGCATGATTTGCTGAAGTCACATGACTCTGGATCTCTGGCACCAGACCCTTAAGATAAAGTTCAATACGCTTGTCCACCAGAGTAGGACACAGTAATGCAAGCTCATTCGATCTATTGGTATACGCTTCGATCTCAGACCCCGTCATCTTGAGGTTGAAAAACTCGACTTCCAGCTTATGAATATCATCTCTACTGCAGTATTCCTCCTTGATCATCTCTTTGAAATTGTTCCATGGGGTGGCGTTAGCAGCAACCAACCCCAGTATTTGGACCTGTGCTTTCCACCATGTGAGGGCTAAACCCTCGAGGGTACCGGTAGCATATTTCACCCTGCGTGCCTCAGGGCATTCACACATCTCAAACACAGACTCTATCTTTTCAAACCAGTGCAGGAGGCCTACGGCTCCTTCAGTGCCGCTGAAAGTGGTTGGACGACAGTCCATGAAAGTCTTGAAAGTGCAAACAGGTGCTTGACCTGTTGTGTAAAAGAATTAGGACAAGTTTAAACACGAGAGTCGATTTAGGAATGTAGGATCTAAGGATCCTAGTGTGAGTTGTAACTGCAGGGTATACCTCCTGCTTGTGCGGCCGCAACTGCCGCAGTAACTCGTTCGTTAATGAGGGCCGTCAACTGGTCCTGAGTCATGTTGATACGTCCAGACATGATCTTCATAGTAAAGATAACGTAAGTGAGATAGGTTCGCGAATAGTGCGATGACAGAAGAGAGTGAGCACACAAGTGTTCTCATGCAACAACAATTAGTGAGCATTGTAATCTAAGCATACCACGAGCAAAGTTCTATATAGTTCTAGCATGTAGGCAATAAACATAAACCTTATTACCTAGGATGTTGAGTCTTGCACGTGGAGCGAAGCGTCGTTGTGGATCGTTGAGAGTACTGTTCTGGTTATAGTCTGGTTTTAATAAAATCGTTTTCCCCATATTAAAACCAAGTTCTCTATAACCAATGGCTCTGATACCAATCTGTCACACCCCCAAAACCCACCTGCGGAGTGTCACCGCTTGGAGGCGTGACTGACCAGGATCAAGCCACCAATCATATAGAACAATGTATAAAGTAAAAGTAATTGCAATTTAATTCCAAACTATCCATATGAAAGGTGTTCCAAAACATAAATATGTTATCACTGTATAGCGGAAGCGTATAATTAAACCCAACATAATAAAGTATGAAATGTCATAAAGTCTAAACAAGTATTCAAGATCCTTGCCCACAACGACTACGCCTCCCGTGCAAGCTCCATAAGTACCTAAGGTCCTGCAAGGCATGTACAGAGGATCAACAACTAGTTGAGCGAGTTCACAGAGAGTAAATACGTAATAGTAAGTTCGTATGCAACATGTGGCGCTACTGGGCCGTTAGTACGTTCTATTGGTGGGGCTTCCCATAATGTATATTTACTAGACTAGTTGTATTCGTAAGTATCCTTCCCAATCCGAGGATAGTAATAAGTATGAGTATATGTATAAGTATCCTTCCCAACCGAGGATAGTACGTATCGAGTACGTAGGTTTAGCGCTGGTGTTCTTCCCCATCCGAGAACATTGGTACCTAGGATTTTTGTATGTGTTAACACTAGTATCCTTCCCAAACCGAGGATAGTACGTATGTTATACGTAGATTTTTGGCACAGGCATCCTTCCCAATCCGAGGACCGTGGTAAGTAGTCTAGTAGTGATGTGAGTACAAGTAATCAATCAATCCCATTCCCACCCACCTGGGGAATCCCATGCCTTGGTAAGAGTGTGAACTCACCTTGGTTTGCTCGGTATGCTAAGTATGTGCTCAAAGTAAATCAATCACGTCCTAGAGTATGCACGTACACATAATCAGTTTGTGTTCCAGTTGTTCACGTATAAGCATGTAACACATAATCACAATCATACAAGTTATGTTCAACGTCTAACAGTAGTTAATTATTCCAGTTAACAATTAACAGAATTAACTCAAGTTACTGCGCAGATTAACTGTTCAGCGAAACACACATAATGACGAAACACATAAGTTGGCGAAACACAATAGTTGGCGAAACACAATTCAGTTTCGTCGTGGCCTTGTTTAGCGAAACATGATTCTGATTCGTCGAGGACTCTTGGCGAAACACATTCTGTTTCGCCGAGAGTTCTGTTTCGTCGGATGTCAGTTTCGCAGACATCATTAACAGCAGATTCGGATAATACAGAAACCCTAATCTTTCTAACAGTCGTCATCAATAACAGAAATCATACGAGGTTCAATGTGTACGTAAAATCATCATACTCAATCATCCAAGAATCATTGTCTAGCATAAACCCTAATTCATGTGTAAAACATATCAACATACAACATCATATCATTGTACCCTATCAAGATACTAACTTGTATTCATAACCAGAATCATAACAACAAATATCCAGAACTGAGCATTCGATTGTATTAAGCTTCGCATAGCATTGCATATATATATATATTCTACCACATCTTACATATCGAAATCCATATCAACATCATCATACTCTTATCACAGCAATAATACATATCCATCACATTCCCAAACATGAATCGAGATGATACAGAAGCATGAAATCGATTAACAACACATACTAACCGATTAGAGAATGAACAAACAAGATTCGAGAGCTAAGGGACGCTAGATTGCCGACAGCAGAGAAGGAGAGACTCTAGGGTTTCGTTTGTGATGATGAAAGTGTTAAAGTGATGTTGTTTTACGTAATTATACTCAAAGTAACGTTCTGGGCCCGTGATGGGCTTTGGCGAAACATGGGCCGGCGAAACAGCCTGTTTCGTCGAGATGAGTTTGGCGAAACAGCCTTGTTTCGTCGAGTGTGTTCATGGCGAAACACTCATGTGTTTCGTCGAGCAGTTCCATGCTTTAAATCAGTTCATGTGATTTCTAATACACTAAGTCTTATGCTATAATATCGACACATAATCAAGCAAACACAATACTTTTATTATCACGCGAAGTGTGCAGTTACAAGTCAAACAAGTCAAACATCTAAACGGTCGAAGTCAACGTGCATTAAATGCGAATAAAGAATGTCGGAAACTCGAGTTGTCACATTATCCCCAACTTGAAAGAAATTTCGTCCCGAAATTTAGCATGCGGTTACTGAGGAAGCTAGGTAAGTTGTATTGTTCACTGGTTTTCCTGGGGTGTCACAATTTGGATGGATCACATAAAAACACGAAACATATAAGAAAACACATAAGCACATAATCACATAATTGTTTAATTTAATCTTTAATTTGTTATCTTTGGACACAGGTATTTAAAGCACATCAGGAATCCAATCCGTGGATTTCATTTGGCACTTTAAACATAAGAATCTAACTATGAAGATAGGAAGATCTTAAATTCGCTTTATCCTTATTGAATCGTAATGTACGTATTAAGGCATACGAATAATTCAATTAAGGGCTCCGATTTGAGCGATATTTATCCATAAGGATCTAATTGTGAGGATAGAAAGATCCTATTTTGGATTTTGGAATTTGTGTAACGAGAGGTGTTTCGAAACCTTGCACTAAACGTGCTTAAGTCGATACACAAGGTAGAAAGTTCATGAGGTTGAGGTACTAGATATGCCAAGGCGACATATGAAGCAGAATTTGGAGTTTGAGCAGCGGCAGGATTTGCAACAACTTTGTTTTGGATAGCAAAGCGACACATGTTAACCAAATGTCTCCATCGTCCATCGTGGGTACATTTGAAATAGGGTATTTGATTCAGATGATGACGGTGGCATCGATTGCACCAAAGAGCAGTTCCCTTGTACAGCTTCATCCCTGAGGCTAGTCATGGTGATAGCTAAATCAACGGTCCTCTGGAGTACGACGCTTATTTGTTGGGCAATTGTAGCACCTGGTCCGGACACTCGAGTGTTGTTGCGATGAAGAGGCATCATGAAGAAAATGGAAGACATGGGAGGAAACAAGGGAAATGAAAACAGAATGACAACGCATAAAAATTGCGATCATTTGTTTGTTACCTAATGCAAACAAATGAGATGGTGACTAATCAAAGTAAGTGGGTCATATTAATGTATCGCGAAGACATGCTTTAGCATATAAGTGGACACTCACCCCAAGAGTTCCCAGGTAAGAGTGACTGGTCCGATTATGTGGATTTGTACGAACACTCTAGCCTTAGACAGAAGCTCAGAGTACAGGCATCCACCCTTCCAGATTGCACGTGTTCACATTATAAGACCCAACTTTGACGGGATTTGAAAACTTTGAAGGTTCAAAACCTTATAATAAATCATCCTAGAACAGATGATTGGTTTTCAAAGCGGATTCGAAATTTGTGTTCTTATTGTGGTTGTCACCTAAGGATAAGTGACGGTATTGTTTTAAAACTAAACACAAGATAACTTGTGTTAGGGTCCTAGGAAGGTTATAGTCTAGGTCAAAGCATTACTAATAACCTAATTCCCTATAACCATTGGCTCTGATACCAACTTTTCTGTCACACCCCGACCACGTAAAACAACAAATCGTGGCGGAAACGTCGGGGAGTGTTGTAACAGAATCATTGTTTCACAACCATGGATTAAATAATTTCGTTTTATTAGAATATTGAACTCATTGTTTTATTACAAATCAGATAAATACAAATATTATCTTTCAAGTTTTAAAGTCGCTAAGGCACGAGTCCATCCTATGTATAGCATACATCAACAATCATCACATAACAGCACCTGGAATATGTGTAAAAATAGGTACGTCAGCATAAAAATGCCTGTGAGATACATAGGTTTTATTATAATATGATTCATGACTTATAAGTTTTTTTTTTAATTTTTAATCAAAAATAGTCATGAACCTTAAAATATTTTCTTTTATAAATCATACTAAAATTTATAAGAAATCAGATGATATAACAGAATAATGCATAAATAAATAATTAAGTGAAATGAGTTTATATAAATATGTTGTTTATAAAACAACATTTTGATAAAAAGGTTTGTAATATATATAAAAATATACTTTGGTTTTAAGAAAGTCGATTAAGTAATATATTAAATTATATTTCAGTTCCAAAATCGTTAAAATAGTATATTAAATATACTTTAGTCGTCAAAATAATAATTTTCAGTAGTATATCAAAAGTATACTTTGGTTTTATTAATAACATATTAAACTATGTTTTGGTTTCATAAATAACATATTAAACTATGTTTTGGTTTTATAAATAACATATTAAACTATGTTTTAGTTTTATAAATAACATATCAAACTATGTTTTTTTTAACAATTAACAAAATATATGTTGGTTTTGTACATTATCACATATGAGAGCATATCAAACTATACTTTTGGGAGTATAACTAAATATACAATAAAAATGTGATTTAAGAATTCATTCAGACCTGAGTGCATCAAAATACACCTTTGAGACTATAGAAATACCACAAAGGCAATCCCTATGTGGATAAAATATCGGTTTCTGACATTCCATGACAACAGGAATGGGGTGTCAAATCCTATAGAGCTATATCATACTACCAACCGGTCTGGTGAACATAAAATAAGTACTATCCAACAATTTAATTTTATAATCTTTGGAAAAAAATAGAGTTTAAACCATAAATAATCATTCGGTTTATCAAAAGATAAGTACTAATACGTATAATCAATTATACTTTGAAATCATGATTAGGTACACATGCTTCACCCCAAAACATTGAAAACAATAAAAGAGGGGACTATATACTCACTTGAGAGTGCTTAGAAGTCTTGAACAACTACCAAGCAAGCTAGAGGGATCACGGAATCAAACGGCACCTAATATAGGTAACTAAGTAAATAAACCGGACCTAAATCGGAAGATCGGATAGAATGAGGTTTCGTAAACCAAATGAGTATGGGAACTCATGTAATATGGTTTAACAAATCCTACATACTAAATTGAAACCTAACCTAAGTGCTTACAACCCATTACGACCCCGTTTAGGTAGCTTACGCTACTTTAACGCGTCGTTCGCGTAAAACACGTTCGGACCGCCTAACTAGTCCTATGACAAATAATATATGCCTTAACATGTCTAATAATGTTGCCTAATAAGTTTAGATGTCAAAATTTATGTTACATATGCTTAAAAAGAATTTATGCGTAAAAAGGGCATTTTGGTAATTTACCTAAGGCATATAAACTACCTATCATACAACTACTTAAATGAAGTGACCATAAGGTATAACCTCGGAAGGTTATTCCCTATACAACTATGGTCACTAAACGTGATTGGTCGGATCCTAATGATCGACCAAACGGGTCTAGTTCGAAAATCTAAGCGGTTGTTTATACCGCTTGACTTACGACTCTACATAAGCACTAAACCTAAAATGACGAGCTAAACATGTTAAAACATGTTTAACGAGGTTAGAAAACAGGTTTGATATCAAAACAAACGGTTTTGATACCTAAGAATAGTTTGGTTACAAAATACGCATGAATACGCATTTTGACCGAAACTATGACTCGTCACTACACCTAATCAATGTGGTAATCAGTAGCTATAGTCACTTGGGACTATAACCATCGTGATTATGCTCACGTTGCGAAGTTCAAACTAACTTCGTGTTGACCATAAACTGGTCAATGCAGAAAGTCAAACACTGTTTGACTTTCCCGCTTAAAAAAACGCATAAAAGAACGAAAGAATGCTTACAAAGGGTCCAAGCTAGGAAGATATGATCTATAAATTCTCAGGTATGAAGCATTTGAGCTTCAACTTAGAGAAAATTAGATCATGAGTGAAATGAAATGAAGTGGGGTGGGGTTTATATAGTTTTCATAGAACCGTTAGGATCGTTTATCGAGAACCGTGCTTTAATCATGGCCTTACACTTGGGCCCAAGGTTTTAGAATACCATGGGAACATGTAAAACCATCAAATACCAGCCCATAGGGTGCAAAACCATGGGTTAAAACCATCAAAATCTCAAAAATGGACCAAGTTCAATGTATCTGCCAGAAATTTCAAAAATGGTCCCTTCACTTGTAAAACTTGATTTTTTTGCACTTTTAAGCCCAGTTAACCCCATTTCAAGGCTCTAAAATAAAGTTAAAGTATAGGGAACTTACTTAAAATATGCTCAAAAACATCTCGGATGTCGGTTCGTTTGGTCGTACGGTTGCGTTGTTCAGTTAATTACGACGGAAATCGTAATGAACGCAAAAACGATCCAAATTATGCGACGAATGGAATTTTATCATGCCAATCACTAAAATAAAATATTTTAATGATTACATAAATTTTTGGATGTTCGGATATATTCAGAACGTATGATATGCGCGAAAATGCAAACTTATGCACTTTTGACGCTTTTAGTCTCTATTGATCAATAAAGTTTATTTTAGCATACCGAACCCCTCAAAGCCTATTTCTAAGCTATGTAAAGGATATTTAAGGTATGTTTAACTTATGATCAAGTTCCGGAATGTTCGTTACTATGCAAATCGGCATAGTTTCGCAGTTTGAAATAAATAGTCCCTACGATCGAACAAACGTGTATTCAACACACCAAACCATCCAAAACTTACTTCTAAGTTATGTGAAGGTTATTTAAGGTATGTTAAGCCTATGTCACTATTCCGGGGTGTTTTTCGCATTAAACTGATTACGTTTACGCATCAGTTTGCGTATAACTTCCCAGAAAGCGATTTAGAGCTCGAAATTGAACAAGAATCGATATGTGCAAACAATACACATATTTTTACAAATCCCAAGTATGAAATACAATATTTCATTGGTTTGGTATTTGTATGATGGTTGAAGTGACACAGGTGTCACATTTAGCATGTATTAATCATCATCATACTCTAAAACAACTCCATTTCCAAGTTCATGATTCACATAAAGGATGATCATTATGTTTTCTTTAAGATCCATCCTTATACTTGCTAGATCATGTGTTTAATCATCATCTAGCAAGGTTATTATGATGATCAACATCATAAACACAAGAAATCCAGAAACAATTTCATACATACACTTAATCAACTTAGATTTTCATGTTATTTAGCTTTATGTTAATGATCATCTTCATATTTCTTTATGATTTTTGAGTTTAACCACTTACATAACACTTTAATCATTATGATTAGAAGTAAAAACTCTTAGCATTATAGTATATTTAGAATTGATTTGTATAGATTATGAGATAGAGTTTGTTTCCATTCTTATCTTGTATTCATTCCCTTTATAATGGGATTGTATTGTATTGTTAAGATCATCGATTAATAATACCATAGACCACTTTTATGGTATCAGGGCTACGGCTCTCTTGTCACACCCTGACTTTTGCGGAAAACTTATGATGTGTGACTGGTTTAATATCATTGCATTCAATCATAATAAACAACTACATGATCAAAACGATGTTCATCCATTCATTAAGTAAAAGTATTACAAATACCAGTTGTTCCAGTTTCAAACGACACAACCTTCGACTATGATACAATTCAACAAAAGTGGATGACATCTAAACTTGGAATTTACTTCTAGAAACAACACCCGTGCCCAAGATCCAACTTGTTACCTGAAATA
This sequence comes from Helianthus tuberosus, assembly GCA_030545235.1. NCBI lineage: Eukaryota > Viridiplantae > Streptophyta > Magnoliopsida > Asterales > Asteraceae > Helianthus > Helianthus tuberosus. The sequence goes on along the minus strand of JARYGA010011197.1, from coordinate 11,391 downwards.
CATGTAATTTTAGAAAAACACAACAAAAGTTGAGGCGAGTTCATGCTTTTGTGTGAGTATTGACAATCGTGTAAACCTTTGAGAGATTCCTTTTGGAAACATATATGAAAAGTATTTATGAACATAAATAAATGTTTTGCAAGGACTTTAAAGCATGTGAGGACATAGGGAGCACTTTAAATGAGTAGACTTATACCCTTGTTGATTTCCCTCGACTATGTCGAATTCCCCTTCGACTATGTTAATTCACCTTGACTATGTCAATTCACCTTGACTATTGTCGATTCACCTCGACTAATGTCGATTCACCTCTACTGGGACACCGAAGCACTCAAGTGGTCACAAGTACCATGAGTGGGGTTCGGCCGTACCCATTAGATCTAACCTTCATCCCTAATTAAGAGTTAATGGCATTTCAAATTTAGTCTATGCTCACATGATCTGTTCATAGTCAATTCATACTGTTTAAACATTCGTAACATGTATTCCACCCCCGAGAGTTATAAAACCAAAAACAGTTAAGAGAAAAGGGGGACATGAACTCACTGTTTTGCGTTCTTCAATCCGGCAAAACTCGAGCCACTATTTGTGTGCACGACAACCTACAATGTACTACTGTCTATTAGGCGAGCGGGTCGTGCCTTGACTTTGTATTAGTTAGTGCTTTTGAGTTACGTTTTATTGTGCGTTCGGTATTATTCCAAGTCATATAATTATTTGTTAAAATAATAAATATTATTCCATATATAACTTAGTAAGTTTTTTGTGCATAAGAACTTGTAACTTATGCTTTCGGCATTTTTCAAAAAAAAAAAAACTTGATTTTGTACTTTTAATCCAAAAGATTTTACCTTTTGCAGTTTTAACCCTATATAATTTGTTTTTTTTAACTTTAACCCAAAACTTTTCATTATTTTCAATTTAACTTCACAACTTTTGTCACTTATAGTTTTCATCTTTCGCAAATTTTTGTTTTACGTATAGTTCTAAATTTTTCGAGTTAATACGACGCAACGTACGAGTGTGCTTCAACTTTTTTATGTGACAACCCTCACCAAACCAGGTATCCGTACGAATTAATTAATATTTAATTACTGCTTAATTACTGTGCTTGCTTACAACTGTGATTAAACTGCTTACTGATTTCTGATACATACATACTCATGCATCACATTTTATACTGTCACTCTATTATTTTTACACAAACATCAGTGACAACCTTGATGCACAAAAGCACAGTGAGCACACTATACGGGATACCCATTAAACATGCCGATATAACCGGCATCAGGCAGACACTGCCTCTAAGGCCTGTATGAGCCAGAGATAGTTTACTACACCTGTAGAGAGTGTAGGGAAATGAGGGTTGTAGAACTGCGTCACTAGGTGATAATTATAGTGACCGGATGTGCCTAAAACGTACTTTGAGTACAAAATTCTGCACTTTAAATAAAAATTTAGCATTTATCTCAACTAGTAAAGTGCAAAAAGTTGGGAAAATATTACTAGACACTTTCCATAGTGTCGGGAATAAATGGTGTCACTAAAGATAAAATTTACGACACTTTAAATAATTATTTAGCGCTTTAACGGAGTAATATCCAACCGTACAACCGGACTTTACCCGGAGCATAAAAATAATGCCAATGACATTTTTTTTCTTTTCTGAGCCAGTTAGGGTCCCCGAGTACCCTAACACCCGTTATAAATATCTACACACTAGTAACTTAATTTATTTTATTTTCCTAAACTAACTAACTAAATAACCTTAACTAATTAGTTGAACCCAAACCAAACCCTCCCACCCCTTGTCCGAACGGTCTCACCAAGTGGTGACCACAATTGTCCATTTTTTTATTATTCTAATATTGGTTGTCTAATATCATCAAGACACATTGCACATTGGGTAATTAGTGTTGTTGGTTTATAATTAGAACCATAGGATTACTTCAGTTATTCATTCCTCCACAACAAAAAAAAATCACAACACTTCCCCCTTGCTTGGTGTTCGGCCGAGAGCACTCACATTCACACCACCATCTTTCAATTTTGATATTGCACTTCCAAGCATACACTAAGGTGAAGGATCTTATACAAGGAAGCCCGGTGCATACGGAATCGCAAGGACCTCACCACAACGCTATTAACCACCCATTTTTCGTCTAGTTTCTTCCCTAGCCTCGAGCTAGTAGTAAGTGACTCTAAACGCCTTTTTGTTCATATCTAAAGTGGTTAATAAGAATTTTGTCGGTTGAAATTTATGAACATGTTAAAAAAAAAAAATTTAAAGTCTACTAAATAATATAAACAAAGTGGTTAATAGATGAATATTGGTGTAAAACTTATAAGACTTGTTTTGTTATGATTATTTAGTATTGTTTTATGCTAGTGTTAGTTCGGATCGTCATCTAACCCGGCTAAGTCATGTTCATGGAACATGACCTAGTGTATGTTAAAGTGTGAAAAGTGGTTAGATGAAGAACACTACTACTTATAACCATGAACTTGTGTAAAAACAATTTTTCTTATGAAATGGAGTTCTAAACTAGTAGATCTAAAGATCTACAAGTGGTATTTTCGAAGGAACAAGTGTAAAATGAAATCATAATTTTAAAGCCGGATCCTTCCTAAACAAAAGTGATTTTTTTGTGAACACACAAGTGTGTAGACACTTGTGTAACAAAAAGTTTTAACAAAGAATTATTTTTATAAATTTTGGACAAGAAGTTGTAGAAATGTATCTTCTTTAAGAACAAGGTTCTCAAAGAAACCGAGTCTATTTATAAAAGATCTACTAAAATATGGGGAAAGTTACTACATATCTTACACAAACAACAAGTTCATGTGTTATGCGATTTATATCTATTTTGGACTAGTTGATGTTGAAATATCGTTTGTTAATGTTGGGAACATTGTTGATTTGAATTATAAAAGAAAATGATACGCTTGAAAGCGTGGCCACCTCCAGTTACAGAGGAAACTCTGGCGATTTTTTTCCAAAAATCTAACACTTGTAAATATTTTTATCACAAGTGTTATGGATATATTTTTAACTTATTTTTCCAAATAAATTTCGTCACGATTTTTATTACAAATTAAGCAAGTGTCGGAGGTGGGATTTTCACAAAATAAAACTTGCTAAAATATATATTTAGAATATATATTTTCATAACAACACTTGTGTAAATTTTTGTGATTATTTTGTGAACTACGAAAATATTATTTTTAGGGTAAAAATAATATTACCAAATATTAACGACTCCAAAATAATTCTAACGCCTTCACAATAAATATTAAGTTACAACGGTATTACTATTACCACCCGATCTTTATCCGTAACTTACGTATTTTCAGAAAATACTCATAAGCGTGTATTTTGACAAGGATATTATTTTGGAAAATTGTATGGAATAAAATATAATATTTTTGAGAAAAATATTTATATTTTGGAAGTAAAGTATCTTTGGACAAATGAAATAAAATATATTTTATTAAGTGAGACTTAATAATATATTTCAAAGTTATACGAACGCACATGTATTAAATCCCCCATCCTTGGGAAGGAATATATTTACAAAATAATTACGAAGTGTAAACACGAAATAGTTTCCTAACTATTTCCCAAAGACATTAAACCTTAAACTAAGGCACGGCCGTCCGTCTAATAGAAGTTAGTACGTGTAGGTCGTCGCACAGCAGATTTTCTGGGAGATACTTTTTAGAGACGCACTTCGGTGAGTTCATGCTCCCCCTTTTCTCTTAATTGTTTTCAGTTTTTAAACTGCGGGGGTGAAATACATGTTACATTTACTACAAACGTTTTATACACGGTATGATTAGCTAAGGAACCTACTGCTAGATCACGTGACTGGATAGGCTATTATTGTAAGACCATTAATCCTTGTATAAGGACCGAGAGGCATGAGTGATAGATCTATCGGGTGTTGCGAGCCCCACACATGGGCCAGCGTGTGGTTGCATGTGGTGACTATGCCGTTCCGCCGGAAGGACCGGTACGAAATCCGCGTTACAGGTTTGAGTGCTTCCTAGGCCATGTCACTTATTAATGTATTAGCTACACATTAATCGATCTCTTTTTCCTTATTTGCTACATACCAGGATTTTATACTTACAAAGGTTTTACTTACTCACTTACACATGAACTCGCTCAACATTATTGTTGATTTTTCCAACTTACATGTATTTCAGGGAACTAAGGATCTGGCACGGTATGCTACGTTTTCACGCTGCGTAGAGTTATGGGATCATCCGAGTTTAGGGGTTGTGGCTTTTACCTGGACGAGTCACAGTTCTTAAACTACGTCTATCTTAAGTTTGTGGTTGTGTCTTTCAAACAATGTTTTTATGTTACTAGGATGTAATTTCCGTTGCGTGTGTCAACGCCTTAAGACAATGTTGTGGTATTTTACTTTTCAAACTTAACCCAATGGATGATCTGCATGGTTTTATTTTCATATAGCTTTGTTATGATTAAGCTATGGTATTAAGAAGTCACACCAAATAAACCCACGCTTCCGCAAAGCCAGGGTGTGACAGCTTGGTATCAGAGCCTCGATCATAGCGAACTAGGATTCTTTCTCGAGTCTAGACTATGATCACTAGGGCTCTCACGAAAACATTTTTACATTGCATACCACTTAAGTCCAGATCCAAAACATTTTTACAAACAAAGTTGAGCACATTTTAACTGTTAGTTATAGGCTCAGTCTGGGAGGCTGAGGCTCAGTCTGGAAGGCTGAGGCTCGGTCTGGGAGGCTGAGGAAGTAGGCTAGTGGGACTAGGAGAACTATATGATTGCTTATTGGTGACTAATATGTTTATCTGACTATATGATTGATTGTTTGTGCATATGTGTGTTTGTATTACAAAACGTCATGCCTTCATCAGATACTGGAGAGTCGGACACTACAGATCCCATGGCCATAGTATCAGGCGACATAGTTTCATCGGAGCACGAGGTGTACATTTCCGATACTACCAGCACAGACGATGACGACTTTCAGCCCTTTGCGCTGCCTGATGTCGTAGCAGAGCCTGCTGATGGCCATCTTGTTGGGGATTTGCCACTCGCGGTGATCCTTGCTCCTGTGCCCCTTGCCGCTTATCCCATCGTTCATATGCCCCCCGACGTTGTCTTTGACGACGATGTCGAACTATTAGAGGAGGACCCACTTGAAGGCGAGGCCCTATTGCTGCTGGTGGTAGCCTACTGCTTGCTGACGCTCCTGCAGAGGAGGCTCATGCTCATTCACCTGTCCCAAACTCATTTGAGTCTGTGGCGTCCGCATCTTCGCATATACAGGGAGTGCAGCACCACTCACACGACGCCGACCCTGATATGGCGTCATCAGCTGCACCGGTTCCCACACACAGCTTTGAGTTTGATCATGATATTGAGGATGATCTTGTGTTTCCATCTGGTTTTGATCCAGACCATGACATTGAGTTCATACACTTAGACCAGCCCTTGGAGGATCCTGTAACCCCTGTGTTTGTTGATCCAGCTGATTTTGAGATGGAGTTCGTTGATCCGGAGCCAGCCGTGGCCCCTGAGCCAGGCGTTGCTCCTGACCCCGCATTGGAGCATGACCCTGTTCATGCCGATGCACCTGCTGTTGCTCCTTGATTGACCATCTGCTTGGACGAGAGAAAATTGGGATAACTGTGCAAGACAATCTATTATTACGGGGGCCCATGTAATAACGGCTTGTAGTGCACAGAAATCCTGGTGGACTCTGCGGGTCAAGCTAATGAAAACCCATGTAGCAGGAAATAAATAAAACACGAATGACCAAGGCGATGTAGCCTCGAGTTCATTCTATTACAAGCAACAAGCCATTTTGGCAAGCCTATGTGAAGGCTCAGAAATTTATTTCCTCACTCATACATTGAGTATATTTACGTGTGGAATTGGGTGATTACCTGATGGCTTATGGTGCTATGTATCTCATAGACAATTGAAATGTTGTCTAACCCACTTCATACCACTGCGACAGAAGAAAATGCCACCCAGGCGTGACACAGACACCAGTACACTGCCAAGGACAGAAGCCGAGTTGCAAGAACGCATCTCACAGGCAAATGCACGACATGAAGCCCTCCGCTCTAAGCACAACGATGGCATTACTGGAAATAACCCTCCAACTGGCTGCACCTATAAGCAGTTCCTGAACTGCAAGCCTTTGAACTTTGACGGAGCAGGAGGCGCCGTGGCATTTGTTCGTTGGTCCGAGAAGACTGAATCCATTCTAAGAATGAGTAATTGTTCGCCCCAACAGAGTATTGCCTATATCTCGGGGTTATTTCTAGATGGCACACTCTCATGGTGGGATCTTCAGGTTCAGACCCTTGGTACAGATGCTGCTTATGCACTGACCTGGGACGAGCTCAAAGAAATGATTGAGAAGAAATACTGTTCTAGGGCTGGTATTCAGAAGCTTGAGGTGGAGTTCTGGAATTTGAAAATGGACGAACCAGAGATTCCTGAACATGTCCAGCGATCGCACGACTTGTCTAGGGTCGTCCCCTACTAAGTCATTGATGTTGTATGATATAGTTGTGTACTTGTAAGCTTTACATTGTGGTCTCGATTTGTGGCAATGCAATCGTAGTATTCTCATCACTTGTGATGTTTGATCTATTGTTTATGTTCTATGACATGAGATGTTATGTGGTTGATTTATTTATAGCATGAGATGTTATGTGCTGATATTCTTGAATACATACGTACATTTTACTTGCTATGACCTAACCTACGTGAAACATCTTTTAGAAGATGCCACCAAGACGCGAAATGCGCATGCCCACCTCAGAGGCGGAACTTCAAGAGATAATTGTTGCAGCTATAGCACAGCACGAGGCCCTACGCTCCGAACCTAGCAGAGGTACCTCAGAAAATAACGGTTGTCCCTACTGGCACTTCCTCAACTACAAGCCTCCGAAGTTCGACGGCACTGGAGGTGCCATAGCTTTTGTGAAATGGATTGAAAGTATGGAGTCCATCTTTCGATTGAGTGGTTGTACGCCAGAACAACAAGTCCCACACGTTTCTGAGTTGTTTCAAGATGGAGCTCGATTATGGTGGAATCTTCAGGTTCGAATAATGGGCCTGACTACAGCATACGTGTTAACTTGGGATGAGTTGAAAGGAATAATGCGTAAGAAGTATTGCACCCAAACAGAAACCCAGAGGTTGGAAGGTGAATTCCAGAGCCTGATGATGGAAGGTCCGAAAATGTTGGAATACATGCAAAGACTTCATGATTTAGCACGAGTCGTTCCGTACTTGGTGGAACCAGAATTGAAGAAATTAGGACATTTCATTTGGGAACTGGCACCTCAAGTCCTGAGCTTAATGACAGCATCTACGCTACCAACAACTATGGCTGCAAGTAAGATGGGCTTGGCACTCGTTACGGAAGCAATTAGACTAGAAAAATTTGCAAACCCTGACAAGGAGACTCAGGTAGAGTCGTCCAGAAGGAACAAAAGGAAGCTCACTGAAGATACCCGAACGAATAATGATGAACAAAGATCTATTCGAGGTTGTTTTGACTGCAGGGACAAAGGGCATTTCAAGAAAGATTGCCCTAACAACAAACAGGCCAATGATAAGATTTACTTAGAAACTAAACCAAGACGTGTTGGGTGCAAGTATCACCACGATTGTGGATGTCGGAAGCCTAGGTGCGGGAGGAAAGGACACAACAAGGATGGTTGTGGGATGAGGAGTCCCAGACAAGGAGAAAACAGTAACAACGCTCAAGGTGGAAATGGGAAAGGAAATGGCCGAGTGCCAGGATGCTTCCATTGTGGGGACGTTGGACATCTTAAGAGGGAATGCCCGAAGTTGAAACAAGACCGTGAAAGAACATCCAACATCGGAGCTTGTGAAGCATGCCAGGATCCAGGCGTGATTACTGGTACGTTCTCTAACAACCAAAAACTTTTGCATCTATTTTGTTTGATACTGGTGCCGATTATAGCTTCGTGTCATTAGAATTTAAGAATATTCTTGGTTTGACGCCTAGTAAGTTAGACGTCCCATATTCGATCGAATTAACAAATGGGAAACTAGTTGAGACCAGTGAAGTTGTCCAAGGATGTGTGATTGAATTTGGAGGGCACGAGTTTACGCTAGACTTACTACCTGTCGAGTTGGGAAGCTTTGATGTGGTAGTGGGAACGGATTGGCTATCGAGTAACAAGGCCGAGATTGTTTGTCACGAAAAGGTCGTTCGTATCCCAACCGAAGATGGAGAAACAATTGGGGTTCATGGGGAGAAGCGTGATACGCCTTTAAGAATTATCAGTTGCCTGAAAGCTCGTAAGTGTTACAAAAGGGATGCGCTGCCTTCCTGGCACACATCGTGGATAAGAAAGCTGCTGAGCCAAAAATCGAAGACATCCCTATCGTGAGGGAATATCCTGAAGTCTTTCCTGAGGACTTGCCAGGATTGCCACCCCAAAGGCAAGTGGAATTTCACAATGACTTAGTTCCAGGCGCCGCGCCTGTAGCTAGGGCACCTTATAGACTTGCACCGTCAGAGATGCAGGAATTGTCGACACAACTCCAAGAGTTGCTAGACAAAGGATTCATCAGACCAAGCTTCTCACCCTGGGGAGCTCCAGTCCTGTTTGTTAAGAAGAAGGACGGTAGTTTTCGTATGTGCATTGACTATCGGGAGTTGAACAAATTGACTATCATAAATAGATACCCTCTGCCAAGAATCGATGATTTATTCGATCAACTCCAAGGTTCAAGCTTTTATTCAAAGATCGATCTTCGATCTGGATACCATCAGCTAAGGATACAAGAGGAGAGTATCCCGAAAACAGCCTTCAGAACTCGTTATGGACATTACGAGTTCCTAGTTATGCCGTTTGGGCTAACCAACGCGCCTGCTGTTTTTATGGACCTAATGAACCGAGTCTGCAAGCCGTATCTCGATAAGTTCGTGATTGTATTCATCGACGATATTTTGATTTATTCAAAGACAAAGGCTGAACACGAACATCACTTAAGAGCTATTTTGGAGTTGCTGAAAAAGGAACAATTATATGCCAAATTCTCTAAGTGCGAGTTTTGGCTACGCGAAGTCCAGTTCCTTGGACACGTGGTTAATGGAAATGGAATCCATGTTGATCCCACAAAGATCGAGGCGATAAAGAGCTGGGAGACTCCAAAGACGCCGACCGAGATTCGCCAGTTCTTAGGTTTGGCTGGCTACTATCGAAGATTCATTGAGGATTTTTCTAAAATCGCTCAACCCCTTACCGCGCTCACACAGAAGGATAAGAAGTTTGATTGGGGAATCAAACAGGAAGAAGCGTTTCAGTTATTGAAGAACAAACTTTGTGATGCGCCGATCTTAGCACTACCAGAGGGTACAGATGATTTCGTGGTATACTGTGACGCCTCACGTCAAGGATTGGGTTGCGTGTTGATGCAACACCAGAGAGTTATAGCTTACGCGTCACGCCAGTTGAAAGTTCATGAATGGAATTATACCACGCATGATTTAGAACTAGGCGCAGTGGTATTTGCGCTGAAAATCTGGAGACATTATTTGTATGGTACAAAGTGTACAATTTTCACGGACCACAAGAGTTGACAGCACATATTCAACCAGAAAGAGCTGAATATGAGACAAAGACGTTGGGTCGAATTGTTGAACGATTATGACTGCGAGATAAAGTACCATCCAGGGAAGGCGAATGTGGTCGCCGATGCCCTAAGTCGAAAAGAATGGATCAAGCCCATAAGGGTTAGGGCTTTAGAAATGATTATCCAGACAGATCTCTCTCTACGCATTCGTGCTGCACAGAGAGAAGCTTTGAAAGGAAGGAATATTGGAGATGAGTATCTCCGTGGGATGGAGAAGCAGTTGGTGCCAAACGAGGAAGGAACTTTATGTTTTATGAAAAGAATTTGGGTTCCTCTGTTTGGTGGTTTGAGAAAAGTTATTTTTGATGAGGCACACAAATCACGGTACTCTATTCATCCCGGTGCGGATAAGATGTACCAGGACCTTAAAGATTATTATTGGTGGCCCAGGATGAAAGGCGACGTTGCTGTTTACGTGAGCAAGTGTTTAGCGTGCGCCAAGGTTAAAGCTAAATACCAGAAGCCTTCAGGACTTCTACAACAACCTGAAATTCCCAAGTGGAAATGGGAACAGATTTCAATGGATTTTATAACGAAGTTGCCAAGGACGCCCAGGGGTCATGATACTATTAGGGTGATAGTTGACCGCCTAACAAAGTCCGCACATTTCTTGCCAATAAAAGAGAAAGACAATACGAGTAAACTTGCGGAAATTTACATGAGAGAAATCGTTGCACGTCATGGAGTGCCTCTCTCGATCATCTCTGATAGAGATGGACGTTTTATATCAAGGATTTGGCAATCCTTCCAAGAAGCTTTTGGCTCGCAATTGAACCTAAGTACTGCATTTCATCCGCAAACTGATGGCCAAAGTGAAAGAACTATTCAGACATTGGAGGATATGCTGAGAGCATGTGTAATGGATCTTGGTGGTAGCTGGGATAAGCATTTACCATTGGCCGAATTCTCATACAACAACAGCTACCACACCAGTATTGGAGCCGTGCCATTTGAAGCTCTTTACGGACGCAAGTGTCGATCACCCCTATGTTGGGCTGACGTAGGTGATAGGCAGCTTGTTGGTCCCGAAATCGTCCAAGAGACGACAGACAAGATTGCGCAGATTCGAAAACGCATCGAAGCAGCTCGCGAAAGACAGAAAGCCTATGCAGGTCCAAACCGGAAACATTTGGAATTCCAAGTGGGAGATATGGTTTTATTGAAAGTTTCACCCTGGAAGGGTGTGGCACGCTTCGGAAAGCGTGGGAAGTTGAATCCGCTTTACATTAGCCCTTTCAGAATCCTGCAAAGGATTGGGCTTGTAGCCTACAAGTTGGACCTACCTGCTGAACTCCATGGTGTTCACGATACATTCCATGTATCCAATTTGAGAAAAAGTCCAACACAAGATACAGTGATCATTCCGGCTGACGAAGTTCATATCGACGACACGCTCCACTTCACTGAAGAACCTGTTGAGGTCACGGATTGGAAAGTTAACAAAACTCGCAGGAGCAGTGTCAAACTCGTCAAAGTTCGTTGGAATGCAAGACATGGACCTGAATTCACGTGGGAACGTGAGGACCGAATGAAAGAAAAGTACCCCCACTTATTTCCCAAAACCCCTGCAAATAGAAGCAGAACTTAAATTTCGGGACGAAATTTATTTAACGGGGGGAGAATGTGACAACCCTCACCAAATCAGGTATCCGTACGAATTAATTAATATTTAATTACTGCTTAATTACTGTGCTTGCTTACAA
>JARYGA010011196.1:0-66803 GCA_030545235.1 Helianthus tuberosus | reverse complement strand
AAATTTAGCGGTGATCGAACAAGTATCACCTGTGTTTTGCATAAATTAGCCCAAGCTACAAGTTTGTACTGACACCACAAGGTGTCGAAATCAACAAACGACTTAATGGAGTCGTAGACCAAACAAATCTACCACGACTTGGAACAATGAAACGCTTGTTAAAATGAATTTGAATATGATGTTTCCAATACATCATATGGTGTTTTGAATTGAATATGTGTAATGAACAAGTTCAAACAATTGAATTTGATTTTGGCGCAAGCCGACAACAAATACATGCATCAACAAGAAAACTTTCGGCATGGTCACAACGAAAAAACCATGTATGTAACTTGAAAAGAAAGGGATTTCAAGAAAATGTGTTGACTTGTCTACAAAGAAGCCAACAATTTCAATAATGCGAGTCATTCAAATCACAAGCGAAATAATATTTGAACTTTGATGAAACGCTTTATCCGAAACGAAACCACATGCGTAACAAACGATGCATGCGTAACATATGAATTTTCAAGAAACGAAGCAATGAGTGTTTGCTATAACGAATGAAATTATCGTGATGCAATGACCATTAAGAGGAGTAGAGATACGAAAATCTACTCAGTAAATGTGAAAGTCGAAATTTCAATAAAAGAAATTTAAGGACTTTACCTGGGGTTGCATGTGACGGCCAGTTGTTAGGTGACATTACCATAGAATGTCGAATATAGCGTACTCGTCGTTAGCTGAAATAGGGGGAATACGGTGACTTGCGTCTCTTCCTTAGCATGACTTGTGTCGTTTGCAGGACCGCGTGCCAACTGCCGCTTCCTGATCGATAGTCGCATGTGACGTACTTCAACCTCCGTTGATGTATAGCTTAAGTCTCACGTATGCCTGTGCGCTAGCGTTTCGTTTTGTGTAGAATGTGATGCACTCCGACATCTGTTGACGTAAAATTTGAGTTCTATGCTTTCTCGCGCACTAGCGTTTCATTATGCGTAGGCTGCCTGCTCGGGAAGTTAAAACATCATAGACAATTTGTATAATTGTGTGTGCCCGAGTTAATATTTGCAGTTCCTACGTGATGACCTTTAATGAACTTTAACATAAGTTTCCAAAGGTCTTAAATGCATGTTTCCTAAGCTCTCAGTGTTTTGTGCATTGTATGCGACTGTTTTGTGTACCGTGTATAAACACCACTATAGCATATGTTTGAAATAAAAATTTCGACTGTTTGTTTTTCGGCAACGGTTGGAGACCATATTCGAGTACTATGCGTTCTGTATGTATTCGACGTTTTACGTTCCCAGAGGAAATTGAGGTTAGAGCCTAGGCGTCTCTACAGAAACCTATTTCGCTGTAACCTATAGCTCTGATACCAATCTGTCACACCCCGAAATATCAGAGCATTGGCGTGACTGGACTGGTATCTTCATTGCACAGCGGAAGCAAATAAGCTAAGTCTTTTAGAAAATGAACGCCGCTAAGTACTCGACTCTTCATGGTTCTCCTATTCCAACCGTGCCTTGTCTTAGAACTGTAACCTGAGAAAGAAACATGCGAAAAATCAACATAAAGTTGAGCGAGTTCATAGTTTGTTTGTAAAAGATTTGAAATAAATCTTTTTGAATAACCGGTTTTTGAAGTATTGTTGAGAAAACGAATTTAAAATCATTTTCATATATAAATCACGTTTTCATGTGTACCCCACGTACTCATGTATAATTCAAGTTTTTCTTGAGTACCCCACATACTTTAAGTATAATCCAATCTCTTCTTGAGTACCCCACGTACTCAAGTACTCATTAATTTTTAGTATGGTATGAATTTCATGTAATTAAAATATTCCTGTAAATATCAGGATTGTTAATGGGTTGCAAAGCCATTAACATGTGACACGACATAGGAAGTCACCAAACCTAAGGCATTTAATTGGTATATTCTGAGACACAAAAGCACCACTCGATTCTCGCCCCGACCGAGTGTGAGGCTGCCAGGCACCCGTTAGATCTAACCTTTTGTTCTGCGGTCTAAGTATGTACACGATTAATGGTGCTTCTGTACCCTATTCGTGACACTATTTCTCATAACGCATCCTACTTGGTTCTCGTCCTCACCAAGCGCGTTTCTTGTTATCATTTCTCATAGCGCCTCATACTTGGTTCTTGTTCTCACCAAGTGCGCTTCTCATATCCTTATATCTCGTCACACTTGGTTCTCGTTCTCACCCAGTGTGCTTCTCGTGTTTTTATCATACCATTTGTATACGTTTTAACATTTGTATTTTGTAAACTCTTGTATTTGTATTTTCCCGTAATTTGGAAAACTAAAATTCGTGTGTAAAAGCTTGTTTGAAAACCGGTAAAAACATAAGCTTTTCGTAAACCATTTGTGTCAGATAAATCTTGTCTAGATCAATGGTTTATAAATATGTAATTCTTGTATGCTTTGCAAAAAGTGCATGTCTTTCCACCCCGAAAACATTTAGAAAAATGTAAAACCGTAAAAAGGTTGGGGTTATGAACTCACCTGAATATTCCTGTGCAAAGCTAGCTAATTACGACCTTGCGATGTCGTTTCCAAGACGTGACTCGCTATCGTGCATTCTACAATATTCCTAACACGGAATATCTAATAAGTTTCTGAATAACGCAGTAACTAACTACGTGTAATCGAGCTCTACCGAATCGTTAATCGAACGATATGACGGTAAATTGTCAACTTAAAAGAAGCGAAGAAGTTGTACTTGTTAGCTCGTTTTAAGAAGTCGTATGTTGATGTAAAGGAATATTCGTATGAATGTAATATATAATAAATTCGTATTATATATATTTCGTCTTGTGTATATTTGCCAAAAATATACGTATATGTCGTTTCGGCGTTTATAATAAATATAAAAAGTTATATTTATTTTATCGGAACTTCATCGAGTCGTTGAATAGATAGACTGTATCTATTTTGTAAAAGAATTCGCGTGTTTGAAATAAATATATATCTATATTTATTTTATAAAACAAGATCGTGTTGTTTGATATAAATATACAACTATATTCATTTGTAAAAACGAATTCATGTTGTATGATGTTTGAAATAAATAGATAAGTTATATCTATTTTATAAAAGAATTGTTGTTTTTGTTTGCCGTTTGAAGTAAATTACATTTACTTTCATAAAAGAATTAGTCGAATTTTCGAAGTCTAAAAAAAAAAAAATATAATAACTATATTTATTTGTTGTAAGTAATTTTCGACTCGTCGTTTTCGTAAGTTGTAACTTGTTGTCGAAAGAACTTTATATTCGTATCTCGTTTTTATAAAAGTCGCTCAAAAGAACGTTTTGTTTTATAATAAAACTCGTTTTATTTTACGGATTTCTCGAAAAACGGGCAGAGTTTCCTCTGTTTTTGGACGCCCCGGACAACCAAGTTGTCGTAATTTTATCAAGATTCATCAATATAATCAAACAATAAGTATGTATGAAATTTTCGTCAAAAAGCGCCAAATATTAAATGTATATAATCACTAAATAAGCGATGGTTCGAGCTCGTTCACGTGTAATGAATTATAGAGATAACGTAACGAAATAAATACGCCGTTAATTTTTACCAAGTCTTTACGCCGAGTGAGCTGACTGAGTTGACCGAGTCAACTGAGTTGACTCGCTTCGTTGACTGAGTTGACTCGGTTGACCGAGTCAACCGAAACCGAGACTGAATCTGAGCCAAAACCGATCCACGACCGAACCGAGCCTATTTGAACTGAACTGAGTTGACAGAGTTGTCCATGTGGACCTGCTGTTGACCCGAGTTGACTCGGGTGTTGACCGAGTCAACTGGGTTTAACCCGTACATGACTGAGTTGACCCGCACCTTCAAGCTGAACCGGGTCGTGTCTGTTTTGAAACTAAGCCAAACTCTCATACTAACTGAATCATCACCTTGAGCCGGACTCGAACCGAGGCTAATGGTGAGCCTGTCGGCAGGAAACAAGGACTGCCGCCACCATCATCATCCGTCCCCAACTTCATCTTCTCCGGCGGTGTTGCCGGAATATCACCCTGATCCACCGCGAAACTGAACCACCCAAAGCGAATCTGAACATTTGAATCTGACCGGAGTTCGAAACCCACCGGGTAATAATGCCGACCACCGAGTAAATGAACCGAATCAGACCCGAAGCTGGTGAGTTCGCCGGATAAAGCCAATATCCGGCGGTCAATGGCACCGACCGCCGGTTCTCGTACTCTTCTCAGCTCTCTCTCTCATCGCTCCTCTCTCTCCGTCTCGTCTCTCTCTCTCTTTCTGTTGTAGCCGCCGCACACCACCACCATCCGAAGATGGTGGTGTGGTTCGTTTCATCCACCGAAGAAGGAAAGGGGGGCTGTCGGAGCACATCGACCGGAGAGGTCGTCGGAGAGGCTCGCCGGCCGCCGCCGGCTCCTCCCTGTGGTCCACCGGACTTGAGGAACCAGGAGGAGAGTGGAGACCGAGTGGGGGGTGTGTTGTCTGATGTTCATGTTATGTGTGTTTGTGAATATGAGTTTCATGTGTTCTAATTTGTGTGTGTGCTCTGTATATGAAATCGAGAGAGAGGAGAGTGGCAGACTTAAAGTCTGTGTGTGTATATTGTTGTGAATGAAAATAACTTGGGTGCAACACCCTTTAAATAGAGCTTAGTGAATGTATTGCCTTTTGAGTAATCAAATGGCATTCAGGTATATTGTTTTAACCATGGTGCTAAGATCTTTGGTAGAGATTCTTATGTTTTCAACTTCTGCAACACAATCTCTTGAAGAGATTTTGTAAAATTTGATAAGATCCTGATAAGATTTTAAGATCTAATTGTATTAGGTGCAGGTTTGGGCTTGTGGGTTTTGGGCTTGGGCCCAGGGCCCACAAGCCCATCTCAAGTGTATGCAGCCCGTAATTCATACGAGACCCGATATCGTGACCCACATTCCACGAGCATAAAATATTCGCGTAACATCCATATTTTTCGGCGTCGTCAGTATTTCATACGGTATCAGTCCGTTGTCGCGTATTAGTTAGCAGATTCTCTGTAAATCACCACACGCGCACTGTATAGCTGAATAAACATTCTTGGGCACTCCAAGGGCCTGGTTAAGTTAATTAGCGTCGTAAACACTATTTATTAACGCGTAATCACCTGTTAATCACGTTATTTAGAGCCGTAAATTACCGGTTGTCACAGTGTCCACCCAGGCCTCATCAGCCTTAGGTGTAACCTTGACTCTAGCAATTTGAATTTTGAAATTTTCAGCCTTCGAAGGTGGAAAATTTGCATCATAATCAACCGAAATTGATTCTTCAGCCTTTTTCACTTCAGAAGTTGAAATTTTCATTTCAGTTTTTGGTTTCCAAACTTGTTGAGATAATGCAACCCGCTTATAAAATTTGTCATTTTTAGTTACCACTTTCATTACGGGTTCATTTTTCACTTTGATGTTGTCATTTTTCACATTCCTTTTCTCAACAACGATTTGTGCTTTACCCTTCACATCAACTTTCTTCTGTTGAATCTTCACAGTTTCAGTCTTAGGCTTCACATTGGTACACTTTCGTGCAATGTGACCAACTTGATTACATCTAAAACATGTTCGAGTATCCACAACTAGACTTGTGCCTTCAGACCGATAATGTGAAGCTCTTTTCTCAAAGAACTCTTTATTTGATTTTGAAAAAATTTCATTTTCCTCATCAGAAAGTGAACTTGAACTGTTCACAAACACCTTCTTTTCAGCAAACCTTTTGTTTTGAAAACTCTTTTTCTGATAACTCTTACCATCCCTATAACCACCTGACCAGTTGTTTCGATTGTTATTATAAAAACGTTGTGGAAGAACAGGTTTCTTGTAGTAAGCTTTATCTTTCTCAAAATTCATTTGCCTTTTTGTTTGTTTCAAACTATTCACTTCTGACAACTCAACTTCAACCAACTTGAAAACTTTTGTCAACTTTTTCACATTAACATTCTCAATCGGAAACTCAGAATCCGAATACAACTTATCAGATCCAGCCATCTTGTACATCACAAGACCCGGTTCATCACTTAAGTTGTTTTTGGATTTTGATTTCTGAATGTATTTGTCCAAGAAACACCCATCATCTTCAGGTGAATCAGACATCAAAACACTTTCAGCTGTGCTCTTAACAATCTCTGTCTGAACACTATCATCAGATGATGTAGAAAAAATAACATCAATGTTCTCCGGAAGTTTAACTTCACTCTCTTCCTCAATTTCAACTAACCCAGACTGCTTTTTAGTGTAATTATCAAGAACAGGTGGTGGAACTTGATGAAACCCCACCCCAGTTCCATCACAATACACATCTTCGCCCGCTTTGTCTTTCCCAATGGGTTTGGGAATAATGTGTTGCAAAACAAAGCTTGCGGAACTATAACTGTTAAGCTTCAACTGGATTCGCTCGTTTTCAATTACAGCCTCTTGAACTTTAAGTTTCAATTTAGCGATTTCATCCAGTTGTTGGTTGATTGATTCTTCTTTGACTCTAAGCACTGCTTTCAAATGTTCATTTTCTTTAAAAGTTTTACCATTTCGATCATCACAATCTTTCATTGTGCTTTTCAGTTTTTCAAATTTTACAGAAATCTGACGGTTTTCAAGAATCAACTTTTCATTTTCTTGTTTAATTTTGTCATGATCAATTTTATCAGTTTCAATTTGAGCAGTTAATTCTTTTATCCGTTCAGTTGAAGCTTTAACTGTTTTGTCACGACCAAGAATCTGATTCTCAACGCTTCTGACCTTTGCTGTCAGATATTTAATTTTCTCACCATTGAGATACGTGACAGTATTACAAAATTTGCACTCTTTGTTGCAACTTTTGCAATCAGCATTTCCTTCGATCTTTTTACATGACGCATTTGTTGACGAGTTTGGACTGACCTGGCCTTTTGACTCAGACACGGAGTTAGAATCTACCTCAAGTGCTTTGGCAGCCAGCACTTTGTCAGCCATTTTTCCCAGGTTCTCTGCAGTCAACTCCTGCGTTGTATCGATAACTCCAGTATCAATCTTCTTTGATTTTTCGATCTCTTCTTTCTCTTTCATCTCTTTTTCTTCTTTTTCTTTCTTCGCTTCCTCTTTCATTTTCTCTGTTGGAGTTCCCCACCATTTGTGTTGCCAATACTCATCATTTTCTTTCATTTCCTTGATTAAGACTTCCAGATCAAGAGTTTTGTGATCAATCGCAATATTTCCATACTCATCAAGATAACACTCCCTGTCTGGATCCCATCTGTTGGCTCTCTTTGCTTCCAAATAGATACTAGAAAGTCTAGTAATTTTGTTTTCCGAAATCATTTTTCTATATCTATACTTCTGCTCTTCAGTTCTATCATCTTTCCATGGAATAGGTTCATTTTTCGCCATGAATGCGTAACCAACCGCATCTTCTTCTGGTAGAACCTCTTGACTCCAATCATACCCCTCATCATCGTAAATCACTGCAAGAGCTCTAGATTTCTCTTTGTTGTCTTCAACCTGCTTCAATCTAGGCGGCTCGTATTTATTCTGATGATAAATTGCCTTCTTGTAGTAATCATCTCTGAAAGGATTCTCCGATTCATCAGCATAAGCGTTTCGGCATTCTTGTTTGAAATGACCCTTCTGCTTACATTTGAAGCAAGTCACCTTCGATTTATCGAACCCCAGCTTAGTAGAAGCACCACCAATTGTTTTTCTGCCAGTGATTTCCATGAATCTTTGTGCACGACGAACAGCACTTGCCATAGCCCAACGAATATCGATCAGTTCCATTTCCTCCGGATCAATCTGATCGTAATCTTCTTTCGTCAGATTTGTGTTGCCTATCTTCCCAGCTACTAATCCTTCATACGATTCCAACACCGATGCTAGGAAGATCATCTGCTGCTTGGCTGATTCCTCATCAAAGTTATGAGCATTCTTCAAATCTATCGCGATGTTGCATTGAAAACGATTCTTTGCATCAGAATGACTTGCAGATGATGAAGATCCACTGTGATAACCACTATGACTTCCACTGCTTTGACCACTTTGACTTTCTTTGCCAGCTGTCGACACATTTTCAGCAGAAAACGCAGTTTTTGGAGAAGTTGCTTTTGGCATCATGCTTTTTGGGTAGTACAAATCCAAATTCTGCTGGTAAGATGAATGATTAACTTTGTACGTCTTCTTCAACTCCAGCTCATGACTTTCAAGTCTCTCAATCACCAAATCTGGTTTCAACATTTCAGGAACAATAGTATTCTTCAGCATCAATGCATAATATCTCCAATCCATATCTTCTGGTAATGAATCGAACAGTTTATCAACAAGTTCTTCATCAGAATATCTGATATCATGTCTTGCTAATTCCAGCTTCAGATGACCGAACCTCTCTATCATTTTACACACTGACTCATTCTTAAGACAACCAAACATATCAAACTCTTTCCTAAGAAGTTTCTTTTTGTTTTTCACTATCTCTGTACTTCCTAAACATTTCTGTTTTAACTTTGCCCAGAGGTCTTTAGCGTTTGAATAGTCTATCAATGAGATAATATCCTCCCGAACAGATTGAAATAACAATGCCACACACTTTTGTTCGGCTACAAATGATTCAATCTCATCAGATGCTGTTAAGACTTCACCATTCTTGTTTCCTTGTTCATAACCGTTCTTCAGACTTTTCCAACTTGGAAATGCGAATGCCATCATCCAATCTTCAAACTTTCTGGACCAACGACTGTACTCCTCGATAGCCATTAGCTTTGGGGGTTTATTGAACGTTCCAAAAGCACTTTCCGATTCCCAAGCTTCCTTTTTATTTTATTTCGGTGGATTCTCGTTCACATTGCTTGTAGATGAAACGTCTCCCGAGTTTCCAGCAAACGCATACATGTCACTGAACGGGTTCATGAAAAGATCATCCATCGTGAATGTACCTGCAAGATTATCAAACACTTAGACAAATTTTGAAATTTTTGAAAAATAATGACACACGAGCGAAATCAGTCAGATTGACTGATAAACGAAATCACAATATGTGACACAAAAGCGAAATCACTTTTGTCCGTATAAGCGAAATCACTTGATGTCCCTTTGAGCGAAATCACTTATGACCGTATGAGCGAAATCAGAAGACTGTCCTTATGAGCGAAATCACTAAGTCCACAAGAGCGAAATCACTATGTTCGTATGAGCGAAATCACTACTTGTCCGGATGAGCGAAATCAGTAGTGTCCGGATAAGCGAAATCACTTTTAACACTCGATGTTCACAAAAGCGGAATCACGTTTTTATCCATTTTTAAGCCAAATTTCAATCTGATACTTTCAAGGGTTGTACTACACTTAATTCCGATCACAATGATATGTAATATGTTCAATTTCGACCACAAATTCGTTCCAGATCTGAGTTTGAAAATTCTGTTCGTGAACCGATCGCGTTTTTGATAAAATTGATTGATTTTTACTTTGTTTTAAGGTCTGATACTTTTACGGATTGTTTAACAGATAATTTCGCTCAATATACTTGAGATTCAACTCATTTTGTCCGTAGGAACTTGTTTAAATCGGAAAACTAAAAGAGAAATTGAGTAGAAATGAGATAATAATGTCGAATCAGCTGATGTAGTATGAACTCCTCGTCCTGAAGCTCTGATACCACTTGTTGGACCGTGTCGTGACCCTAAACGATCAGTTGAGTAAGTTCATCATCACGTATAAAGGCAGAATCAATATACGCAACGTAACAACAGCTTTTCTATTCAATTTCTTTCACTTTATTGCTTTTTTGAATTCACTTTGACAGAGTTCGGTTACAGCAACAATGAACAGATTCCGCTCCAATGTCCTTGATTGAATCACATGTTCAGCTATATATACATGACCTGATTTCTCTTATGTGTCAGTGACACAAGAGCGAAATCCCATGTGACTTATAAGCGAAATTACCCTTGGACCATATAAGCGAAATCTAATCTAACATATGACCTTATAAGCGAAATTAACAATTAAACCCTAATCTTGACTTTCTTGACTTTCTTGATTTAAGACTTGATGAAGATGCAGTCAACAAACATTCTTGTGCATTAACAGTTTCTGTATCTGGGGAGGGGTGGCGTCACGCGACCCCAAAAGGGGTGGTGCCGTGGCGTGACACCACAACCCTGTTTTGACAGAAATATCAGTTTTCAGCAAGCTGTTTGAACTTGAGGGTCTTTTATACAACTTTTTCAATACTATGAACTAGTTTTGGAGCTCCCATTGTATACTAAACCATGTTCCACAAGTGTATGGTTAGGATTGAACCTTTATTCTTGCAAAAAGACTTGTCATAATCTTGTTAATCCAAGCTTACTATAAATAGAAGTGGGTTCTTCACTCATTCCTTACAATTTGATCTCAATTCTGCTCTAAGTTGAAGCTCTCACTTGTGAAGCTTCATACCTGAGTATTTTGAGTTCAAATCTTCATTGTTTGGACCTTTTGTAAGCTTCTTTCATGTTTTTTATGCTTTTCAAGCATGAAAGTCAAACAGTGTTTGACTTTCTGCTTTGACCATGAATTGGTCAACACAAAGTTCGTTTGAACTTTGCAACGTGAGCGTAATCACGATGGTTATAGTCCCTTGTGACTATACCTACTGATTACCACGTTGATTAGTCGAAGTGTCGAGTCAAATTTTCGGTCAAAATACGTGTTTATACGTATTTTGCATCGAAGCTATTTTCGGGTATCAAAACACTTTGTTTTGATATCAAACATGTTTTCTAACTTAGTTAAACATGTTTTAACATGTTTAACTTGTCACTTTTAGTTTAATGCTTGTTTAGGGTCGTAAGTCAAGCGGTCTTGACAACCGCTTAGACTTTCAAACCTGGCCCGTTTGGTCGATCGTTAGGATCCGACCAAGCATGTTTTGTGACCATAGTTGTATAGGGAATAGCCTTCCGAGGTTATACCTTATGGTCACTTAGTTTAATTAGTTGTATGATAGGTAGTTTATATGCCTTAGGAAAATGACCAAAATGCCCTTTTCATGCATAATTGGATTTTAAGCATATGTAACTTAACTTGTGTCACTTAAACTGATTATGCAACATATTTAAACATGTTTAGGCATATAATACTTGTCATAGGACTAGTTAGGCGTTTCGAACGCGCATTTGCGCGAACGACGCATTAAAGTAGCGTAAGCTACCTTAATGGGTCGTAACGGGTCGTAAGCACTTAGGATAGGTTCCAATTTAAAATATAGGCTTTGTTAAACCATATCACATGAGTTCCAATACTCGTTTGGTTTACGAGACCTCATTCTACCCGATCTTCTGATTTAGGTACCGATTATTAATCATAGTGATCATGCTAGTTGCCACTTGATTCCTTGATTTCCGAGCTTTGTTAGGACACTTAATCAAGGATACTTACAATCTCAAGTGAGTACATAGTCCCATCTTTTACGTTTTCAAATGTTTTGGGGTGATACATATGTGCCGATACACTATTTTCATGATTTCGACTATATGATTACACGTGCATAGTACTATCTTTTGATGAATTGAACTATTATCCATGACTTAAACAACTAAATTCCAAAGTTTGTTAGAACTAATTGTTCATTTATATTGTTACTTATACATTCATTAACAAAGATCAAGCCGATTGGTAGTACGATATAGCGCTATAGGACTAGACACCCCATTCCTATTGTATGGAATGTCAGAAACCAAATTTTAACCAAATAGAATTTGCCTTTGTGGTATTTCTATAGTCTCTAAAGTGTAGTTTGATGCACTAAGGTTTGAATGCATTGCTAAATCGCGATTTATGGTATATTTCGATATACTACCAACGTGATACTGTTTGCTAAAGCATAATTTGATATGCTATTGTTTACTAAAGTATAATTGGATATACTACCAAACCACGATTTAGGTATGTTCCGACATACTACCAACGTGATATTATTTACTAAAGTGTAGTTGATATACTACCGACTTTGTTATTTCATAAACTAAAGTATATTTTAATATACTACCAAAGCATAGTTGATGTGCTATTTTCAAATCCAAAGAATAAGTTGATATGTTATTTACAAAACCAGAGTATAATGTATTATACTACTGATGTTTTACATTCTTAAGCCAAAGTATACTTGTGATCTACTATCAAATCTATTATTTCCGAAACTAAAGTATATTCTAACATACTATCCATTTAACTATTTCAAAACTAAAGTATATTTGATATACTACTCGTCTGCTTATCTCAAAACCAAAGTATATTTTTGTATATACTATAAACATTTTACCAAAACGACGCATTTTAGAAACAAAACTTTTACAAGGATTCATGGCTATTTTTGAAATCATAAAACCTTTTTCTTATGTTATCCAAAGCCATGAATCTAATTCACAAATCCTATGTTACTCACAGCCATTTTTATGCTGACGTACCTATTTTCACATATGTTTCAGGTGCTGCTATGTGATGATTGTTGAATGCATGCTACACATAGGATGGACTCGTGCCTTAGCGACTTTAAAACTCGAGAGACAATTATTTGTATTTATCTGATTTGTAATAAAACAATGAGTTCAATAATTCAATAAAACGAAACTATTTAATCCATGGTTGTGAAACAATGATTCTGTTACGACACTCCCCGACGTTTCCGCCATGATTTGTTGTTTTACGTGGTCGGGGTGTGACATACTACTTGCATCGAATAATATTTTATATTATGATATTTCAGTGACATCATACCTAGATGGTGTTATCTTATATCTTTGATTAAGATATTATTGTCAATATCATAATATTATTATAATTTATATTGAATTATATTCACCTAAATATATGGATATGATATATATCACAAAATTTAATATTACTATATTATGAATATATTCCCTTTATAGCATAACATACTGTAAGATACAAACAGTGGTTACACATACTGGGAATTTAAATGACATAAAATCATTTAGGTATACTACATCGTATTATCTTAATATTTATATAATGATATTTTCGAAGTATCATACCTGAATTGTGTTGTCTTATATTAATATGGAGATATTAATGTAATATTGTTATAAGGTTGTAGAACTTGTATTGAATTATATGATATACATAATATATCATAAAAATTGATAAGACATAATATTATTAATATATCACATATATATATACTTTTTAAACATAGCATAACTGTATGATACAGATATGGGTAACACATATTGGAATTTTAAAATTTGGTAAATGACATAAAAATCATAATAGACATATTAAGATTTTATGTTCACAGGATAACATATAAGATATTAATTTCCTAACATAAATATTTAAGGTTTAGGTATTAGAAGAACACCTAAATGGCTTAAACAAAGTGGCTTAGCTCTAATACCACCTTCTGTCACAACCCCCCGACCCCACCCTAGGAGTGGGAGCCGCGAACCAGTCAGATGGTATCGGTGTTTGTTAATTTGGCAGCGGAAGTTTTCATCAGGACTGTAGTTAGGAAATATTTTTATCAAAGTTAAACACTAAAATGTTTAAAATAGATAAATGGGATAAAACCCAAGTTTTGTTGATAATACATTTATAGTAAACAAGTGGGACAAAACCCGATTTTCATTGGTAATATATCTATAGGGATAAACCCTAATTATTGAAAACAATGCTCCTTTTTATTTAGGTAACTTTTATAGCCACAGTGCTCTCCAGCTGGCTTTTATTGTCTTTCACATTGTGTTACCTGAAACACATTTTAAAAACATTTTATCAGCAAGAAATACTGGTAAGTACATTCCATTTTGTAAATCATTAGTTGTTTACACATTACAGTATTAGGGGCGATTACAATGTTTGTATCTACACAATTACTCGGTCAGTACGTGTCACTCGACGGATCTGTGACTATGGTCATATCACACTTTGGATACCCGTGCCCAATTGTGAAGGTTATCAAGTACTGTATATATACCCCATAATACTGGCAGCAATTGAAGACTTACAAAGACTTAATCACTGTAATTTGTATTTGAAAACATTTGAGGTTTTGGTAAAACATTTTGACTCACAAAAACGTACTCTCAAATACTGAGAAAAAGTGAATGTACTTACATTTACATACTTAGGTATTTCTACAGGCTTCCTGATAATATTATAGCTTCCTGTTGTTTCTCCTGGTTATTATTTCCTTGAGTTTCTATGAATATATATAATACACACGTGTTAGTAAAATAATCCAAGTCGCATTAACCGTACAACTTGAGACAGAATTCCAATGACTGAGTCGGGCAGAGCTGACATGCATTACGGAATCCTAGATCAATCGGGTGTAACACGAGACAGAATTCCAACGACCGAGTCGGGCAGAGCTGACAAGCGTTACGGAATCCTAAATCGATCATGTAGGGTAATAGTAGGATTATAGTACTTACAACGAGGTAGAGCTTCGCTTATTAGGGGGTATTAGGCTATAGCTTTAGCCTATAGAACGTTGAGAGAGAAATGAGAAATTTAAACGACTTGGAAATGCCGATCTCTGCTCCTTTTATAGCTGGTCGAGCAAGCTGTCGCACCCCGCGACGGCCTCCTTTAATTCCTTCGCATGCCGTGAGGGATCGTATGGCGGTTTTAGGGTTGGTAAGTCATAGGTAGGTTCGACACATGGATGGGACACGTGGCTTAAAGGGTGTCCGGCAAGTAATAGGTTGTCGCGGGCCGCGACGGCACTAATTTATTTGTTTTTCATAAATATAAGTGTTATTCGGGTCTGTTTCTCATATACGGGGTGTATTTAGGAATGTTTAGGGTCGTTTCTCGAGGGTTGTTACAGTTACCCATGCGTTGTGAAAGGACGCGATTGGAATTCAGAACATATAGCATATCATGACAACCGCTAAATAAATTCAGAAAATTAAATAAAATGATATCTAAATTTGTTATGTTATTTGCATCGTAACTCTGGTCTGAACATCAAAATAATACAAAAAGGTAAAACAATATAGTAAATAACAAAGGTAAACAAAAAAGAAAACGATAGAAACTCGATCGGTTTCGGTGCACTCGTTATAGTAAAGAAAAAGAAAAGTTAAAAAATATGTTCAAAAGAGTATCGGCGCGTTCGTTAAAAAAACTAAACAAAAAAACCTTCGCCACCCTCATTATAAAAAAGAAAAAAGACAAGTAAAAATATATGTCCAAAATCGTATTAACGTGTTAGTTAAAAAACTATTTAGTGGTAGAAAAATAATTTGGGTAAAGTAAAAGAAAAAGAATAGAACAATGAGTGAATTGCAAGTTTTGTCCTTTAACTATATACCACATTTCAGACGGTGTCCTTTATCTTTAAAATTAACGAGTTTTGTACTTATTGTTTCAAAATCTTGCGGGGTATGTCCTTTGACCCTAACCTAGTTAGTTTTA
Source organism: Helianthus tuberosus (assembly GCA_030545235.1). Taxonomy (NCBI): domain Eukaryota; kingdom Viridiplantae; phylum Streptophyta; class Magnoliopsida; order Asterales; family Asteraceae; genus Helianthus; species Helianthus tuberosus. The sequence continues at coordinate 51,381 of JARYGA010011196.1, read as the reverse complement.
TCTGTTAAATCAGATCATGTATCTTGCACATGAGGGTATAATGTCTTTTACTCTGTTAAAGAAAAAAAAACTAAAATGTTAATATATCAGTTATCTCTTCCTCTCTCTCTAAACAAACAACTCTTTTTCTCTCTACTCTATCTATCATCTCTCTGCACCACCTCCTTCCACCACCACCACCACTCTACGTCTCTCTTTACACTACACTACTAACCATAGCCACTAACCGATGGATAAAGAAGAAATTGTTAGAAAATACCTTTGTGTCATTTTAACGAACTCCTTGCGTGAAAAATAAATTCTTTTAATAAATCAAACATCTTTAACAAAAAAAATGGTAATGGCATATCCTACTGTTTTGTTATGTGCTTCTTCAAGAGTAAACAAAGCACTGAACTAAAAATTTCACAAAATAACAGCAACTAAAGCCACAAGCACGATTTTGATTAAAGCCAAGCAACAACTAAAGTTCTTCAATTAACCCTCTGAGTTGACAGTAAACACACCGAGTAAAGTCACAAAATTCGTCGGATGCACATATTGGCAAAAAAGTGGTGGTCCAAGAGAGTCACTATACCCTTTAAAGGACTTTTTTGCAGTTCTGTGATATTTATCTCCATAAATTACAACCTTGGCAACAAATAAAATAGGTGGCAACAACACTTTTGAAACTTTCATAGCTAATAAATTTTATCTGGAGTTTGATGATTTTGAAATTTGGGAATTTGGAATTTGTACGCAAAGGGGAATTAGAAATATAGAATTCGGTGATTTTGGAATGTAGGAATTAGGGTTCTTAATGATTTATAAAAAAAAAGGGGAATTTTAGAATGATTGTGTATGGTGATAGATGGTAGGGTCGGTGGCTGCTGGTGGTAGCGGTGGTGACTGTCGATGGTGTTGATAGTTGTGGAGATGGTGGTTGATAGGGATGGTGGTGATGGGTGGGGACAGTGGTAGATAATGGTAGTTAATGGCTGATGAGAGAGATAGAGGGAGGTGTGTAGAGAGAAAGAGAGGTGCATATATATCATACTAGGTTATTACCCGGGATTGCTTCCCGGGCTCGGGAAACTTAGTTATATTAATTATTATTCGTTATTAATACGACCTCATTACATCAAGCATCTAATTGGATTCAACAACAATGTCTACAATTCACCGGATTAGATCATGAACCCATATTAGACGTCAAACAAAAGCGCAACAGGACCACATGAATAACATCATTTCCACATTTACTTTAATGCACTTACATGATCGGGTGATTTGGGATTTTGTAAAAATGTTTGTTCTTGTACCTCCTAATAACTTACAACCACTGACTATTACAACCACTGATTACATAGACACCGCTTCTATGTACTGTTGGTTCACTTTCCACTGATGTAGTCTAAGCACTGATGTTAAGCATCAGTGCTTTCTTCAAAGATGATCAGTCCTTGAATGGGCAGTACTTTAGTCTTCAATCAGTACTTAGGAGACATCAGTAGATAGAGCTTCAGTTCTTTAATCAACATCAGTGCTTGGCCTATCAGCGGTTGGGATGATTAGTGTTTGGAGACTATCAGTTGTTAGATCCACTGTCAAGGGGAAAATCTTTGTATAAGCACTGATTATGATGATCCATTGCTTTGAACCAGTTTTGGCTATATATCATATGTTCCTTTGTAGGGTTCAATCCTAACAATCTCCCCCTGGAGCAGATGATGCCAAAACACTCCATTATTAAGGATCTTTATTGCCTCATCAAGAGTTCCCTGACTTGACCTTTGAATTGTAATTCAAAGTTCATGGAATCCTCATCATCCTCATCCATGCATAGTGTAAGCTCAAGGAGATCTTGTAAGTCTTCTACAATTAGGCCAAGTGATTCTTCCCTCGAAATATGCTTCACTTCACCACTGGACTTGATCAGAGTCAATACGTGGGTCTTTTGATCAGACTTCCACTTTAGTATTTTTGAGTTCAGTGGGTTTCTTAGGAGAGTCTTTATTTTAGATGAGTTTGGTAAAGGAGGCCTGCTTATGACTCCTTTGACAGAATCTTGTGATTTTGCTGAGTCTTGATTTTCTGCAATCATTCTTTGAAGGGCCTCTTTCATAATAAAATCTTCCTAAGCCTTGATTGCCTTTTCATCCATCTGTTTTTGTTTCTTTCTTTGATTTGGGGCAATGATAGAAGTATCAGAGGATGTGAACTAGGTCTTCAAAGAAAGTGCGTGCTGCTATGGATCATTAGCTTTCTTGTCTTTGTATTCAGGCTTCTTTGGAAGGCTAGGATCTATCTCTCTCCTTTTTCTCAGCCTTTCATAAGCCTCATCAGTGTATTGTCTTGTCCATTTTGCTATAGCTTTGGCTGTACCAACCTTTGCTGCAACCAACTCTTGTTTCTTCCTTTTATACTCCAAGGTAAGATCAGCAATTGTCTTTTTGTATTTGCTCCAATTTGGTGCTGATCTTTTCATACCTGGATCATTTTTTATGCTTTCAATTCTTTTAAGTTCAGCTTTGAGAGCAACAAGTGGCCAGTCTTGGAATTGTTCAGCTTTGGCAGGGTAAAATTTTTCACTCATGATCAATTCTATGAGATCTTTTCTCAGATCCACTTGTAAATCAGCATCTGGAGGCAGGTTGGACATCTCTTTACTCATGTCTCTTGCATAGTCTTCTAATTCTTTAACCTTGGTGAGCAAGAACTGCATTCGACATCATATGGCATTATCACCCTGCTCTTTGCATTCATATTTGGCTCTCCATTCAGCTTGCTTTGCTTTGAGTTTTAGATATTCATCCATGTTTTTAGGATCTCTAAAACCTGCAAGAGATGGGAATTTTCTCTTTGAAGGATCATCCACTGTGTAGAATTGTTTCTTTCATTTTTCACTGCATGCAGTTCTAGTGGATAGGTGGCAGCAATTGGTACAAGATCAGCAGGATCAAATCCTTGAAGAGCTATTGGATCTTTGATTGGGTTGGCTAAGGTTGGTGGAATAAATGGTTGAGGTTTGATGACATTGTAAGGTGCCGATGAAATGGGAACAGGTGCTGGTATGTCATCATCATGCACCTGAAACTTTCTTTTTCTTGTATACAACTTTTTGGGAGAAGGTGTTTTTGTTTGAGTTTTTGGAACTGAAAGGACAATGTCTTGTGAAGAAATGTTTGAAGTGATGGGTGATTGACTAACAGTTTTTGAAACAACTGGTGTCTTAACCACTGTTGTCACTACAACTGTTGATATATCAACTGTTGTCTTCTGCTTTATGTCAGGTGATGTTTGCAATGGTGATGTAGTTTGTGGTATAGCAGTTGGTTGAATGGTGGTTGATTAAATGGTGGGTATCTGACTAACAGTTGTTGAAACAACTGGTGTTTCAACCACTGTTGTCACTACAACAGTTGATGTGTCAACTGTTGTCTTCTGCTTTTTGGCAGGTGGTTTTTGTGATGGTGATGTTGTTTTTGGTATGGCAGTGGATTGAGTATTGGTTGATGAAGTAGTGATGGCAGTGGTTGGGATAACATCTGTTGAAACCACTGAAGTACCAACAACTGTTGATACAACAGGTGTCTTAACATCTGTTGGTTTGGAGGTTTGATGAGAGGAACTTTTGGGGATTTGAGGAGTATGTTTGGTGGTTTTGGAAGATGTGGTTTCGGGTTGGCTTACTTTTCTGGTAGGCATTCTTCTTTTAGTTGCAGAAGTACCCTGCTCTTCCTTTTCCATCATAACTTTCTTCTCTTGCTCAAACCTTTTTGACCCTTTTATTTCCATAGACTCTTTCATGTTTGCTTTTAGCTCAGCAAATGCATTCTGAGTCACATTAACCTTTTTGGAACCATCTGGCCTTGGAATTTCTACCACAAGTTTAGACCTTGGATCTGGTGGCATATGCAAACCTTCTTTACCCTTCTTTCCTTTCTCCCCCTTTTTGGCATCATCAGGGTTTTCAACAAAGATGATTGAAGGAGAAGCAGTGCCAGTGGTTTGGAGCAGATGAGCTTTAATGGCTTTGATATCTGCTTGAGTATCTTTGTACCTAGCTTCCATGACATTTCTAACCATTTTAAGTTGAACTTCATGCTGTTGATCAGCATATTGTCTTTGTTTGTGAAGCAGATGTTGAAACAGGTGCCATAGCTCAGCAGGGGATGGAGCAGATGATGTAGCAGTGGATGTAGTCTTTTGAGATTGTAACAACTGCTGCAGCATATTTTTGATATCTGCAACAGATGTTTCAATTTTATCCACTCTCTCCGTCAATTCTTGATATTTTAAACCATCACCCAAGTTAATGGGATCATCTGATTTCCCACCAGCAGTGGTTGTATCAGCAGTTGACTTAAGAAAAGTTTCCCAAAAGTCATCCACTGATGCCCCTTGTACTCGGTACTGGGGACTTCTTTCCTCAGCAGAGGTTACCTTAGTAAACACACCAGTGTATAATGGAAACACACCAGTGGTCACCTTGGTTCCCAAAGAGGAAATTGCCTTCAAGGGAGTCTGACTTATGAAACTACTGGCCAGGTGCAAATCAGTGGATTCAACACATGTAGTAGCTGCTCCACTTGAACTACTGACAGGAATTACTTGTAATTCCTGCAGTGTATGTGACACCCGGCCTCTCAGGCCGTACCATACAATAGTAATCTGTGTAATAGACATGTAACATGACTATTTGTGACTGAATGTGATGTTAATATATGATATTTGAGGTGTTGGTAAATTTAGATATGTATAAAAAATTATGTTGGCAATGATAAAACTAACGCTTATCGATTTACGTTTAAAATGCGAAACGAACGTCGGTGACCACCCGATCAGTGTTAAAATCCTAAAAATAATATGTTATAATTAGAATAATAATTTTAATCATATCCATGTGGAAAAATAATTTAAAACACTAAGAAACTCTATTTTTCGAGTTTGAGCGCATACCTCGCGATACTGCGCGAATTAAACAAAATACTGTCAACGCAGCCAGTCAAGGCAACTGGTAATTATTTCAGTAATAATTTTGAATGATTATTTTTATAGAATGATAAAAATAATTTAAAACGCACTAGAACGGGGCTAAAACGCTAGATAAAATACCCGGTATTCAGTAAAATACATGTTTTTGAGTCTAATTGCATATAACATGTGTATGTATGTATATATATAATTGTGAGAGGGGGACATGTGGGCGGCATATAGGGCAGCCACATTCCCTTGATTCTTTCATTTTAAACACTTGTCCATATATGGTGAGAGGTGGTGATGATTAACCTTGATTCATGCACCATAAGCTTCCAAATTTCAAGATCACATTTCAAAATTCACTCTCTCTCTTCCTCTTGATTCTCACGGCCGAACACCCCCATAACACACCAACATTTCATTTCTCAATCCAAATCATGAAGAATCAAGGGCTTTACATGATGATTTGAAGCTTGTGAGAAGGTTTGGAAGTGATTTCAAGCAAGTATCAAGCAAAATCAAGCCTCATAACATTATCTTTTAGTAAAAACCCATCCAAATCCTTGAAGGTCTAACATATTTCACTAAACATTGTTCTTGATTCGTATTAATAAAGAAGTTAGTAAAAAGTTTCTCTTGATTCTTGAATCCAAACATTAACTTGAAACTAACACACAAATGAGTTTTGAATAAAATGAAAATGAGTGTGTGCATGTATGTGTATATGGCCGATTTTGTATATATACATATGTATAAGTTGTATTTTGATTTTTATGAAGAGTTCTTGATTATTTGCTTTCTTGAAATATATGATGATTAAAGGGATTTTTAGATATCATGCAAGAAGGTTCTAAAGTGATTAAAAAATTTAAAGTGATGTGTTGAAAAGTGAAATTTTGGAAGTATATGTGTGTATAAACTTCGTGTATATGTATATATATATGTATGCATGTATTGAAAATTGTTATACAATAATAAAAGTGAAAGATCTAAGCATGAATGAACATAAATGATTTGAAGGATTATTGTGTTATGTGTAATATTTGTAAGAATATTATGTTCGTGAAGATTTGAGCATGATTAGATCATAAATAATGTAGATGATGTTGTATGAGTGAATTAGATGCACATATGTGGGCATGCATGTTAATATGAAAACATGAAATGATCATTTGAGCATGATTTATGTTAATCAGTAAATAACATGTATTATGTTAAAATATCAAGTCGTTTCGAGTTGGGATGGTTATGGTAACGTTTAACGCAAAACTATGCGTTAAAACGGTCAAAAATCGGCTTTTCGAGTGATTTTTGTAAAACTGATTTAGATCAGTAAATAAACTGAAGTTTTTAGTTTAAAAACAAGTATTTTAACTAATTTTAAGTTTACTTGGTGTTTGGTTGGTCTTACGTGACTTCCGACGCCCTAAAACGTTACCGAATTGCTAAAATACACATTTTTCAATGAACACTAGTATGGGTAAATTTTGAGTGAACCTTATGTGATAAAATGTGTTAGGTGATTTAAACATGTAAATGTGATAAAATGTTAAGTGTTAACTTGATGGTGGAAAACTTAGACAATGCATGTATACTTGTACGTTTTGTGAGGTAGAAACAGTGAAGATTGCGTTAAACATGTAACTTGTTTGTCGAGCATGAAATTGGTACATATGAGATGATTTATGTATAATCGCTTTAAAAATGACAAAATAGATAAGTTAGTAATATTTTGTGTGTTCGGTGTTAAATTCCATGAACATTGTGTATATATATATTACGACACGCAAATCATGGATATATGGCGCATAAACGGGAGAGTTAATGGATTTACACAATAATGGTCATCAATAAAATCGTTCAAGTCGCAAAAATCATAATAAATATATATATGTATTTGGACTCATATATATATATATTTTCGAAGTAAAACGTTGTTTATTCTGAAAATATATGAGGTTTGATAAGTTATACGTTTCGAAGTAAAACGTTTTTGATGAATAAATGTGGGATATTGGGATGGTACGGTGTTTCCGAGGCGAAACAGACCGTAAGGTTGGGACGGATGCCAGCCTGAGTTTCGAGAGATGGAGATTCAGGGGATTCGTGCAACTACGTGTATTAAATTTTCATATTAGTAGGATATGTATATTATACATGAGGCAGACATCATATTGTTCTTCGAGAAAGAACCCTGCGCCCATGATGTCGTTTAATCAGATAAGTATTGTACGCGAGGAATTGTTGGTAGATCTATCGGGTTGACAACCCCGTCGTGACCGGTCGCCCCGTGTCAATGTCAAACGACGAATTAATATTCTGTTCATTGTCTAGTATTGATTATCCCTGCATGGTTAATATATAGTTCGTATCGTTTAGCTAACATACGAGTCTGAAAGTTGACGCTATAATTTAATATACAAAACCTTGGCAATACATATTACAGTTGTCGGATCGATGAACCGGCGGAAGGCCCATGGATTTTATTATGAAAGTAAAATGGATGTTTTTAAGTAAACACCTAAACATAAATTTTTTCTTGGAATGAAATCAGTTAGTAAACAAATAAGTGAACTCACCTTCCTTTATGTTGACACTTGATTTTTAACGTGTTCTACAGGTACCTGAGTTCAGCTTCGGGAAATCATGGCGTATCTTGTGAATGGAGATGCATGTTGTTATGTTTAATTATGTTGGACAACTTTTAAACTATCTGGGACGTTTGTAATAAGATCCGCGAGGATCAAAACAACTTAACTTATGTGGTTGTGTCATGACTTTTAAAAATGTAATGTTTAATATTTATGTTTTAAAATATGTCAAAATTTCCAACAAAAGAGTGCATCGTCCGACAAGGTATAAATGAGCACCAACTTCCGTCACCACTACGTTTTATATTCCTCTGCAACGTTTTTGGGGTGTGACAGAAGTTGGTATCAGAGCCATTGGTTGTTAGCGAACTAGATCTTTTCACGGAAAACACTAGACTTCAACCGGAGAATTTTGAAATATAAAGTCCAAAATTCTCGAAGCCAAGATCTTAAAAATAAACATAGAAAATATTTTATGAAAACCATTCTGTGTTTTATGTGTATACGTGATTTTCGGTTTATTTGACCTTATTTGTTACTGTTTATGGTGATTACGCACTTACTTGTATGGTTATATATGTGTCACAGATGTCGCACGAACACGAGGTCATCGAGATCCACGACTCAGATTATGAGCCAGATTTCGAGACTTCACCTAGACCTACGCTGCTAGAGACACCTATCACGGCTCCACAGATGGTTGGTACTACCGAGCTTACCTCATCTTTCCACGTCAACCCTGCTGCTTTTGCCAGCCAGGGAGACCCCCGATGCGTTTTCACTAGCAACGGTTGGATAGATGATGATGGTGTACCTCTCTCAATCCATGAGAAAGGACGATCATCTGGCACTGTACCAGTTATCGATGACGTGATCAGAAGTGTCCCTAGTTTCGGAGGATCTTCTAGTATCGCACCAGTGGTGGACGCCACTATCGTTACAGCTCGACCCTTAGAGCCATCAATCGTCCCACCTGCTGCTATGATCGATCCTGCTACTGAGATCCCTCTGCTTGTTTTGTCTGAGTCTTCTTTGCCTGTTATAGAGTCATGCACTTCTTCGTCACCCTTGTTAGTTTACTATCGTCGTAGGAAGAGGATTAGGCCCGCTGGAGATAGGGTAGATCGATATTGCCGTTGTGATCGACAGCTCGCCGCATTGCGCAAGGACCTAGACATAGCTAAAGGAAAGACGAAGTACCTCGAGGAACAGATGGACGACCACGAGGAGTTGAGGGTTATAGATCACACCGCGAGAGATGAGATGCATTGGAGGGTTGTGGATTTGGAGAAGCTTGTCCAGGAGATGTTAGAGTCTCTAGGTTTAAGGCTTTGATGTTAGTTGTCTGTTTGCTTCATTGTTTGATGGGTTGTACTATTAGACATTTCTTTTTATGTTCTTCGTGTGTGTGGCCTGCGTGCCAGTTTCATCTTTGGATATTAATTGGGAACTTTATATGAACTTGTTTATGGATGTCGATGTAGGCATGTTGAGAATAGTCTATGTACTGAAAACGAGTTTAAATAATTTCTATAATAATTACCAATGATGTACTTTTGTTTTAAAATCTTTCTCATTAAAATGTGGATATTTTACATGTGCCATGTTTGGTCCACTAACATTTGATGCTTGAATTATTTATGTTTATTGTCTTATGTGGATATTATTGTTATGATAATAGAAACGACGAAATGCCTCCAAAAGCAAGACAGGGTACCGGATTACCTACCACACCGGAAGAATTGGCTCAACTCATAGCCCAACACGTTAATACTGCCATGGAACAGCTCAAAGCTAACGATGGTCAGGGACGTGGTCGTGGTGCTCGTAGGGAAGGCTTTGGTGGGGCACATAATGGAAATCCTTCAGGTAAAATGCGATTGGAAAGTTTTAGTAGATCATGTGTTAGGTTATCATTGGAATGAATTCCTGATTTCTATTAACATTATTGAGCAATGTACGGATGTACATATAAAACATTCCAGGGTTGTAACCCACGATCATTTACCGGTGCTGAAGGACCCTTAGATATCACCCGATGGATTGAGAAGATGGAATCTATCATGGCAATCAGTGGATGTGCTGCTGATCAACGGGTGAGATATGCTTCTTGCTCCTTTCTTGATGAAGCGTTGTCTTGGTGAAACTCGCAAGTTCAAATTTTAGGTGAAGTTGCTGCCTACGGTCTGACCTGGAACGAACTTAAAGAGATGCTCCTGAAAGAGTACTGCCCGTGCAGTGAAATTCAGAAAATCAAGACAGACTTCTGGAATCTAACCATGGAAGGTCTGGATGTCAGAGCTTACACTTCTCGTTTTAACGACTTGGCAAGGTTAGTTCCACGAATGGTTACTCCTGAATATGTAAAGGTAGAAAGGTATATTTGGGGATTGTCGCCACGAATTCACAGTATGGTTACATCCGCGAAACCTACCACCTATCTAGATGCTACTACATTGGCAAAATCATTAGCCGATGACGCCGCTCGCAAAAGTAGTCTTGATAAAAAGGAGGAAACCGGGAAGTCGTCGGGCAAGGCCAAAGCAGATGTGAAATCTGAACGGTCGGGACGTTCTGAGTGTAAGACAGAAGTTACGAAGAAGCGCAAGTCTGAGAGCTCGAGGAAAGAGACTGAAGAGAAGCGCGACAGGAAGCGCAGTTCGAAGAAGGCATATGCAGCAAGTACTAGTGGTACTAGAAAGGATGGCGCCATAGATAGCCGAAGCGGATCCGAGAGAAAGGCTTGTGAGGATGGACAGAAGAAATGCAACCGATGCGGACGAACTGGGCATATTACCCGGGAATGCTATGTTAAGTGTATGGTGGAAGGATCGAGGCTCGACGGATGTTTCCAGTGTGGAAAACAAGGATATTTTAAGAAAGATTGTCCAAAGGCGGGAGGTCAGAATGCTAGAGGTAGAGCGTTCGAGCTAAACGCTGGGAAGGCACGTGAAGATCCTGCTATTGTCACTGGTATGTTTATGATCAATAACCATTCCACGTTCGTACTTTTTGATACTGGAGCTGACTTGAGTTTTGTTTCGAAAAAAATTGAACCATTCTTGTGTTCACCTACAAGTAAGCTAAATAAGAAGTACTCGATAGAACTAGCAAATGGTAAACTGATAGAGACTAGCGAAGTTGTACGCGACTGTAGTATTCTGTTAGGCGATCATAAATTTAGTATCGATTTACTACCAGTGGAGTTGGGAAGTTTCAATGTAGTTATAGGAATGGATTGGTTGTCCAAGAATAAAGCGGAGATTGTTTGCTTGAGGAAGCAAGTGCGGATACCTCGTCCTGGTGGCGGTAAAGCGATAATTATCCATGGGGATCGATTGAGTAGTATTGTCAGCAATATGAAGATGCTCAAGATGTTGTGGAAGGGTTATCCTGCGTTCTTAGTTAACGTGATGGATACAAAGACCGAATGTAGGAAGATCGAGGAGATTCCTATTGTTCATGATTATCCAGAAGTTTTTCCCGAAGACTTACCTGGATTACCCCCTGTGAGACAGATTAAGTTCCGAATTGATTTGGTACCTGGTGCTGCACCAATTGCAAAATCTCCCTATAGATTGGCACCATCGGAAATGAAAGAGATGTCAAACCAGCTTCAAGAGCTACTAGACAAAGGTTTCATTCGACCGAGTTATTCGCCTTGGGGTGCGCCTGTTCTGTTCGTGAAGAAGAAGGATGGATCCTTCAGGATGTGTATAGATTACAGGGAGTTGAACAAGTTAACTATCAAGAATCAGTATCCATTGCCGAGGATTGATGATCTGTTTGACCAGCTTCAGGGATCCAGCTATTACTCAAAGATAGATCTGCGTTCAGGCTATCATCAGTTGAAGGTTGCTAATGAAGACATTCCGAAGACAGCCTTTCAAACACGATACGGCCATTATGAGTTTCTAGTTATGCCCTTTGGTTTAACTAATGCGCCAGCTGTGTTCATGGATCTCATGAACAGGGTATGCAAACCTTACTTGGACAAATTCGTGATAGTATTCATCGACGATATACTTATTTATTCACGAACCAAAGAAGACCTTGAGCATCATTTGAGGTTGATTTTGGAGTTGTTAAAGGAAGAGAAGCTGTATGCCAAGTTCTCTAAATGTGAGTTTTGGATTCGAGAAGTTCATTTTCTCGGGCATGTCATAAATGAGAAGGGTATACATGTAGATCCGTCCAAGATCAAAGCAATAAAGAATTGGGAAGCGCCAAAGACTCCATCAGAGGTGCGACAATTCTTAGGGCTTGCTGGGTATTACCGGAGATTCATCGAGACAGATCAAATACCTTCTGAGGCGGTGTTCCCTACATACAGTCATACAGTACGGAGGGGAAGAGAAGAAGGGCTGGGCTAGGCACATAAGGTGGGTTACTTGTCTTATAGGCAAGCTCTCGGGCTTCTAGTACCGATTTATAAGCCTTTCTATTCTCGAAAAATGGTTGAAGGGGATCTCCCTAAAGCGCTTGATCAGGTCAATGGCAAGTTCTTGGTACGATATGAGTTGGGTCTCTTTAGTCTTCCATTCTTGACGCTATTAACCCAGAAGGAGAGGAAGTTTAACTGGACGGAGAAGCAGGAGAAAGCTTTCCAGTCATTGAAGGAAAAGCTCTGCAGTGCACCTATTCTTTCCCTTCCTGAGGGAAGTAATGATTTCATTGTTTACTGTGATGCTTCACGTTTGGGTCTTGGATGCATTATAATGCAAAGAGACAAAGTGATAGCCTATGCGTCCAGACAATTGAAAGTGCACGAGAAGAATTACACAACACATGATTTGGAGCTTGGAGCTGTTGTGTTCGCTTTGAAGATCTGGAGACACTACTTATATGGCACGAAGTGTACGATTTACATGGACCATAAGAGCCTCCAGCACATCTTCGATCAGAAGGAGCTCAATATGCGACAACGACGTTGGGTGGAGTTACTCATTGATTATGAATGTGATATCCGTTATCACCCGGGGAAAGCAAACGTTATTGCAGATGCGCTCAGTAGGAAGGAACGGGAAAAGCCTCTACGTGTACGTGCTTTGGGTTTGACCGTACAAACGAGTTTGACCGATCAAATTCGTGATGCACAGCATGAAGCTTTGAAGGATGATGATTTGAGAAGTGAAGGTTTGAAGGGCTTAGAATGTAAACTGATACCGAAAGCAGATGAAGTAATGTACTTCATGAACCGAGTCTGGGTTCCTCTTAAAGGTAACCTCCGTGAATTGGTTATGGACGAAGCTCATAAATCCAAGTATTCTATTCACCCAGGTTCTACCAAGATGTATCAGGACATTAAGGAGTTTTACTGGTGGCCAAAGATGAAGAGAGACATTGCGGCCTACGTGAGTAAATGTCTGACCTGCTCTAGGGTCAAGGCTGAGCACCAGAAGCCGTCTGGGCTTCTGCAGCAACCAGAGATTCCAAAGTGGAAATGGGAACATCTTACGATGGACTTTATCACCAAGTTACCCCGTACGTCGCGTGGACATAATATGATCTGGGTAATTGTGGATCGATTGACAAAGTCTGCTCATTTTCTGGCACTTAAGGAAACAGACAATACGGAAAAGATATCGCAGCTATACCTTAACGAGATTGTAGCCCGTCATGGAGTACCTGTGTCAATCATTTCGGATAGAGACGGACGATTTGACTCCAGATTTTGGCGATCTCTCCAGAAATCGCTGGGTTCTCATTTGGATATGAGTACTACATATCATCCTAAAACGGATGGTCAGAGCGAAAGGACCATTCAGACATTAGAGGATATGCTGAGAGCGTGCGCAATTGATTTCGGTGGAAGTTGGGATACTCATTTACCTTTGGCAGAGTTTTCTTACAATAATAGTTACCACGCCAGCATAAAAGCCGCTCCGTTTGAAGCCCTGTATGGAAGGAAGTGTCGATCACCGCTCTGTTGGGCTAAAGTAGGCGAGAAGCATTTGACCGGACCCGAGATTATTCAGGAGACCAAGAACAAGGTTGTCCAAATCAAGAATAGGTTAAAGGCTGCCGCGGATCAACAGATGAATTATGCAGACAACCGAAGGAAACCGCTGGAGTTTCAAGTTGGTGATAGAGTTATGCTAAAAGTATCACCATGGAAGGGCGTAGTGAGGTTTGGAAAAGGGGGAAAGTTGAGCCCGCGCTATATAGGTCCCTTCGAAGTCGTCTCTCGAGTTGGACCAGTTGCGTATTGGCTCAAGTTGCCGCAGGAGTTGATTGAAGTCCATGATGTATTTCATGTCTCCAACCTGAAAAAGTGTCTGTCTGATGAGACACTAATTATACCCCCTGGAGAGGTTCGAGTGTATGATAAACTGAGATTTATCGAAGAACCAGTGGAGGTTCTGGATCGGAAAACCCGGAAACTCAGGAGGAGTAAGATTGAGTTGGTCAAGGTATGTTGGAATTCTAAGCGTGGACCCGAGTTCACCTGGGAGCGACAAGACCAAATGCAACAGAAATATCCTCACCTCTTCCCACCGAGTGCGAAAACGAAACCTGTGAAGTAGAATTTCGGGGACGAAATTCCCTAAACAGGGGGAGACTGTGACACCAGGCCTCTCAGGCCGTACCGGAAAATAGTAATCTGTGTAATAGACATGTAACATCACTATTTGTGACTGAATGTGATGTTAATATATGATATTTTATGTGTTGGTAAATTTAGATATGTATAAAAATTATGTTGGCAATGATAAAACTAACGCTTATCGCGTAACGTTTAAAATGCGAAACGAACGTCGGTGACCACCCGATCAGTGTTAAAATCCTAAAAATAGTCTGTTATGATTAGAATAATAATTTTAGTCATATCCGTGTGGAAAAATAATTTAAAACACTAAGAAACTCTATTTTTCGAGTTTGAGCGCATACCGCGTGATATTGCGCGAATTAAACAAAATACTGTCAACGCAGTCTGTCAAGGCAACTGGTAATTATTTCAGTAATAGTTTTGAATGATTATTTTTATAGAATGATAAAATTAATTTAAAACGCACTAGAACGGGGCTAAAACGCTATATAAAATACCCGGTATTCAGTAAAATACCTGTTTTTGAGTCTAATTGCATATAACATGTGTATGTATATATATAATTGTGAGAGGGGGACATGTGGGCGGCATATGGGCAGCCAAATTCCCTTGATTCTTTCATTTTAAACACTTGTCCATATATGGTGAGAGGTGGTGATGATTAACCTTGATTCATGCACCATAAGCTTCCAAATTCCAAGATCACATTTCAAAATTCACTCTCTCTCTTCCTCTTGATTCTCACGGCCGAACACCCCCATAACACACCAAAATTTCATTTCTCAATCCAAATCATGAAGAATCAAGGGCTTTACATGATGATTTGAAGCTTGTGAGAAGGTTTGGAAGTGATTTCAAGCAAAATCAAGCCTCATAACATTATCTTTTAGTAAAAACCCATCCAAATCCTTGAAGGTATAACATATTTCACTAAACATTGTTCTTGATTCGTATTGATAAAGAAGTTAGTAAAAAGTTTCTCTTGATTCTTGAATCTAAACGTTAACTTGAAACTAACACACAAATGAGTTTTGAATAAAATGAAAATGAGTGTGTGCATGTATGTGTATATGGCCGATTTTGTATATATACATATGTATAAGTTGTATTTTGATTTTTATGAAGAGTTCTTGATTATTTGCTTTCTTGAAATATATGATGATGAAAGGGATTTTTAGATGTCATGCAAGAAGGTTCTAAAGTGATTAAAAAATTTAAAGTGATGTGTTGAAAAGTGAAATTTTGGAAGTATATGTGTGTATAAACTTCGTGTATATATGTGTATATATATATGTATGTATGTATGTATGTATTGAAAATTGTTATACAATCATAAAAGTGAAAGATCTAAGCATGAATGAACATAAATTATTTGAAGGATTATTGTGTTATGTGTAATATTTGTAAGAATATTATGTTAGTGAAGATTTTAGCATGACTAGATCATAAATAATGTAGATGATGTTGTATGAGTGCATTAGATGCACATATGTGGGCATGCATGTTAATATGAAAGCATGAAATGATCATTTGAGCATGATTTGAAAAAAATTAATTTTGATCAGATTATAAACCTTAAAATAAAGTTATTTTGAAGTGTTTAATGATATATAATTTTGTCATAATGTTTGCTAGCTTTGCATGTGGTACTTGGTGCATTAAAAGTTGTAAAATACATGAAATCGCATGATTTATGTGACTTAGAAAAAAACTGCACTAATCTGATATAACTATTATTTTAATCAGTAAATAACATGTATTATGTTAAAATATCAAGTCGTTTCAAGTTGGGATGGTTATGGTAACGTTTACGCAAAACTATGCGTTAAAACGGTCAAAAATCGGCTTTTCGAGTGATTTTTGTAAAACTGATTTAGATCAGTAAATGAACTGATTTTTTTAGTTTAAAAACAAGTATTTTAACTAATTTTAAGTTTACTTGGTGTTTGGTTGGTCTTACGTGACTTCCGACGCCCTAAAACGTTACCGAATCGCTAAAATACGTATTTTTCAATGAACACTAGTATGGGTAAATTTTGAGTGAACCTTATGTGATAAAATGTGTTAGGTGATTTAAATATGTAAATGTGATAAAATTTTAAGTGTTAACTTGATGGTGGGAAACTTAGACAATGCATGTATACTTGTACGTTTTGTGCGGTAGAAACAGTGAAGATTGCGTTAAACATGTAACTTGTTTGTCGAGCATGAAATTGGTACATATGAGATGATTTATGTATAATCGCTTTAAAAATGACAAAATAGATAATTTAGTAATAATTTTTGTGTTCGGTGTTAAATTCTATAAACATTGTGTATATATATATATATATATATATATATTACGACACGCAAATCATGGATATATGGCGTATAAACGGGAGAGTTAATGAATTTACACAATAATGGTCATCAAAAAAATCGTTCAAGTTGCAAAAATCATAATAAATATATATATGTATATGGACTCATATATATATATATATATATATATATATATATATATATTTAACGTGCCCACATAATAAAAAATGGAAACTTTTCGAGAAAATCTCAAAGTTATGTGATAATTTTAAGAAACGGAGAAAGTTGGGACTTCTGTGTTAAATATATATTGATTTAGAATTGTTCCTATATTAGGACATATATAAAAATCAATCTCTGGGATTGCGGTATTAAAATACGCACCCAAAGGTGAGTGACACTAAACCCCTCTTTTTACTGCTTTGTATATATTTTGGGGGTAGAACACGTCGTTAAAAGGATTTAATAATGTTTTCAAAATAAAACATACGTTTTAATATAAAATATATATTTTCGCTGAAAATATATGAGGTTTGATAAGTTATACATTTCGAAGTAAAACGTTTTTTATGAATAAATGTGGGACATTGGGATGGAACGGTGTTTCCGAGGCGAAACAGACCGTAAGGTTGGGACGGATGCCGGCCTGAGTTTCGAGTGATGGAGATTCAGGGGATTCGTGCAACTACATGTATTAAATTGTCATATTAGTAGGATATATATATTGTACGTGAGGCAGACATCATATTGTTCTTCGAGAAAGAACCCTGCGCCCATGATGTCGTTTAATCAGATAAGTATTGTACGCGAGGAATTGTTGGTAGATCTATCGGGTTGACAACCCCGTCATGACCGGTCGCCCCGTGTCAATGTCAAACGACGAATTAATATTCTGTTCATTGTCTAGTATTAATTATCCCTGCATGGTTAATATATAGTTCGTATCGTCTAGCTAACATACGAGTCTGAAAGTTGATGCTATAATTTAATATACAAAACCTGGGCAATACATATTACAGTTGTCGGATCGATGAACCGGCGGAAGGCCCATGGATTTTATTATGAAAGTAAAATGGTTGTTTTTAAGTAAACACCTAAACAGAAAGTTTTTTCTTGGAATAAAATCTGTTAGTAAACAAATAAGTGAACTCACCTTCCTTTGTGTTGACACTTGATTTTTAACGTGTTCTACAGGTACCTAAGTTCGGCTTCGGGAAATCATGGCGTATCTTGTGAATGATGATGCATGTTGTTATGTTTAATTATGTTGGACAACTTTTAAACTATCTGGGACATTTGTAATAAGATCCGTGAGGATCAAAACAACTTAACTTATGTGGTTGTGTCGTGACTTTTAAAAATGTAATGTTTAATATTTATGTTTTAAAATATGTCAAAATGTCCAACAAAAGAGTGCATCGTCTGACAATGTATAAATGGGCACCAACTTCCGTCACCACTACGTTTTATATTCCCCTGCGACGTTTTTGGGGTGTGACAGTGTAGCCTCCTCAACTGCTGGTGGGTTAGCAAGGATAGAGGAACCAGACTCAGTCACTTATTGAGATATATCTCAGTGATAGGTTGTTGAGAAGAACTGATTTGTGTCTGGTCCATATCAAGTGCATCCAACAGAGGTATAATTTATGGTGGAATTTGTGCAGTGAGGATGGGGGTTGAAAGAGAATTTGCCCCGGGAGCAGGGCTGTGGAATATAGATTCAAGTGAATCCATTGCTTCATAATGTGGTGTCCCTATGGATACAACCTGATCCTTTTGAGAGGATGTAGGAGGAGTTTTAGGCTCAGGTTGAGATCTTTCTTCCATCTGCTGTGAGGAAGTAGAAGCAGTGGTTTCAGGTGACTTTTGTGTTGTCAAATGTATTATCTCTGGGATCTCATCTTCCAGAGTTACCTTTTTGGAGGGTTTGGGGGGCTTTTGGGATTTTTTTTTCTTGATTGGCTTTTTAGTGGGTTTTGGTGTGGGTTTCACAGTAGTGGGTTTGCTACTGTGATCACCAGGAGTAGTGGGCTCAACAGCAGGGGCCTGAGGAGCAGTTGTTCCTGCTAAATTCTGCTCAGGTGCCTCTGTTTGTGTTTTTGAAGGTTTTGACAGCCTTGTGAATGTTTTAGAAGTTAGGTTGTTTATTTGAAAAGGATTTCCTTGGATAAGCACATGTGCATTATCTTTTGAAAATTTCTTTTGTAGATAAAAGCTTAAAAATCTTGGAAATAATAAAAATGATTTTTTATTGACATTTTTGACCATATCATTGAAAATCTCCTGGGAATAGTTAAAATCAACTCCAGCCATGATAGCATAGCCCAGGTATTGGATTTCAAATTTAATCTCATTAAAAGCTGTGGTTTTATTTGAAACACACATGATGAAGGTATGAAATAAAAATCTCATGGCAGGTGGAAAACTGCTGTCACACCCCGAAATTTCCACGTATTACCGGTGGGCCCGGTGGGGAGTATCGTGACGTAGTTGATATTATCATAGACAAATAATCACAGTTCAATGCACAGCGGAAGTCTAAAGTAAAAATATTACAAACCGAATGGAAGTAACATAAAGTATTACAACGGATTGAAAAGAGATCCACAGGCGGACCAAAAGATAAACATAATTATTGTTCAATAGATTTTTAAACATCTAAAGCTTGCAAGACTCTTTATTCGATGCTAGGAGTAGCCAGCCCATTTCGCTTAGCACTTGCACTTAGCCTTTTTGAAAAATACGTCAGTTTACACTGGTAAATACAATTAACCGACTCTTTTGAAAAGTGTTTATGAAAATTGATTTAATACACAAGGCACAAATATCCTTTTATAACTTGGGATAATTATTTAAAATAATCTTGTAAAAGAATTATATGTTTGTTATATGTTCAGTAGCCCGGGTTGAATACCGGGTTAAAGATTAATAGACACACAGGCGAGTTATTCTCGAACAAGCAGGTATATCATTTTACATACGCACCGGCAGGTGTATGCCTACACCTCGTGCTTAAGTCGTGGCCATTTCAATGAATAAGCCGAGGATATCCAGGACATGGTCATTAACCCCCCTAAGGCTTAAAACAAACAAAACAGATTAAACGGGTTATCTCAATGATTTAACCTTCATATGATTAAAAATTCAATACCTGATCAAGCGGTATTTTATAAACCGTACCCCAAGCCCGTATAAGGGAAAATAAGTTAAAAGTATTTACCTGAGCAAAAATATAAATTTATTCCCAGCCATAAATCAATCAAGCAAGTACAGATAGCTTTTACCAGGCTCCTAATCTAGAACAAAGGTTTTTAATAACCTATTAGAATCCTAACGGGTCTTAATTAAGTCTTAACTTAGACCGGTTAGTTTTAAAGAAAGGTATACTGTTCAAAACGCAAGGTTAAGCGGGGATCAGATTAGAATGTAATTTAGACCCGACAAGTATGAATACTTGTATAATATGGGTAAACTAAACACATTCTGAATTTTGAGGTAAAAATGATAAGGTTTGACCCGTTTCGGTCAATTTATGCAAACTAGTCACATAAACCGCACCGAACGCGTAAAATGCAAAACGTGTAACCAAATGAGTCATGAATAGGTTCCCTAAGTTAATATGCTTAAAATGTGTTATGATATCAGTAGGATACCTTCCATTATGCCCAAAACGAATTTAAAATCAATTTAAGCCCCGTAGGGGTATTTTGGTCATTTTAAAGATTATAAAAGAGGTTAAATGACAATCTGAGGTTCTGGTCTAAAATGATCAGTAAAAATATTTATTTTGGTAGGTTATATATCAGTCAGATATGGCATATATGTGAAATTTATCATCTATGGCCAAACTATGCATCGTAGGGGCATTTTGGTCATTTCACATAAGCTTTAAGGGTCAAATTTGGAAATCTGAGTTTAAAACTTTTACTTACTGTTAAAGTATCAAAATTTACTTGTAACATCAGTAGGTAATGGGTCTTAGGTGTCAAATATAATTTTAACCCAAACTATGTGTTTAAAACGCGTAAAAAGTCGGTTTTAGGCGATTTTCAGGTTATATAAGGAAAGCTGAGATTTTTATCAGTCCAGAAGGCTTAAAATATTTTATTTAACTTATAAAATCAGTAGAAAAAGATTTGGTATCAAAATGCTATGTAAAACTCATTTTATTAGTAAAAAGGGTATAACCGACAATTACCGAATCAAAGCAAGAACCACATGTTATGATCAGTTTAAAAATTAATAAAAATCTTCAAAATCCCAAAATATTATATTACATCAGTGGGTAAAAGGTTTGGTGTCAAAATTTGGGTTTAAATAGGTTTTATGCCAAAAATGTCGTTAAATTAATAAAAAGGCTTCAATTTACGATATCGAGCATAACTCCTAATTTAGACCTCAAACTGGTGTCAAATTTTTAGGACATGTTTATAAATCAGTAATAAAGGTTTTTGTCCTCTCACATTTTCAAAAACCTCGTTTTAATATCAAAAGGGTATAATGGTCAACAATTAAGCATTTAACGGAAACATGCAAATGATTCGGATTACAAAGGAACCATATTGTATAATCTCAGAGGGTTATACTAACATGTAATATGGTCCTAATGGAACCCTAAGGCATATCTAAGACAAGCTAAATCGGGTCAGAACTGAAAGTCAAAGCAAAAGTCTTCTTTTGCGACTTTCGGTTCCGAACCGAGCCTAAACTTAGAATTGTCGGGTTGAACATGCCTAGAAATGTTCTTACATTAATTACCAAGTTATATTATTGTTAAAACAGGTTCCATAGCCTCTGCATTGTTAGTTATGCATTTATTTGCAAAGATAGCTTCTGTTGACTTTTTAATATTAAGTTTGACCCGACAATTGACCAAGTTAGAGTGGAAATCAGATGGTGCCCTTTTAAGGGTTTATTACCCACTGAGCTCTTCTGGCAATTTCAGCTTGTAATCTACCGTTCCGACACATTCGATGATCTCGAATATATCTTGGGCTTAGCTTACCCTTCTTGCCAAAACGCATTACCCCTTTCCAGGGTGATACCTTAAGTAACACTTTGTCGCCTACCTCAAATTTTAGAGGTTTACGCCTTTTATCTGCGTAGCTTTTCTGCCTATCCCTGGTAGCTTTGAGATGATCTCGAATCTGTACAATCTTATCTGTCATCTCCAGGACTATATCAGGTTTTGATAGTTGGACATCTCCAACTTCCGCCCAACAAACTGGCGTTCTACATTTCCTTCCGTACAATGCCTCAAAAGCCGCTGCTTGAATACTTGAATGATAGCTATTATTGTACGAGAATTCAATCAATGGGAGATGATCATCCCAACTCCCTCCCAAGTCAATAACACAAGCTCGTAGCATGTCCTCAAGTGCTTGAATAGTACGCTCGCTTTGCCCATCCGTATGAGGATGATAGGCAGTGCTGAAGTTTAATCGAGAAGCTAGGGATTGCTGAAAGCTTTTCCAAAAGTGAGATGTATATCTCGTATCCCTATCAAAGATGATAGACACTGGCACTCCGTGAAGAGATACAATCGCATCCACGTACGGCTGAGCTAACTTGTCAGAGCTGTGAGTTTCCTTAATAGGTAAGAAGTGGGCCGACTTAGTCAACCTGTCGACTATAACCCAAATTGTCACACCCCTTTCTGCGGCGGAAGCACGAGGTGTGATCATGAAGGTTCTCATTGCATACGAAAGGTAAACATGCTACATGCTCGTAAAAATAACTTCAAATACCATAATTTGAAAATATAAGTTTAGCGTTTACATCGCTAAGTCGCATAAAACATTGTCTTAAAAGTCTACAACTTTATTTAAAGATAAACATAAGCGACATCCAAGAGCATAAGCAAGACCGCGCGCACATCCATCCTAGTTACCTGAAATACATGTGAGTTTTGGAAAAACGTCAACATAATGTTGGTGTGAATTCATGCAGTTTTGTATTTCACGTTTGTATACTTTGTATGAAAACATAGTTTGTGAATAAATCAAGTTTTCATATATTAATTCAGTTTCATGTGTACACCACGTACTCATGTATAATTCAATTTCTTCTTGAGTACCCCACGTACTCAAGTACAATTCCCATTTTCTTGAGTACCCACGTACTTCAAGTATAATTCAATCTTTTCTTGAGTACCCCACGTACTCAAGTATTCATCAATTTTTAGTATGGTATGACTTTTATGTAAATAAAGTATTCCTGTAAGTATCAGGATTGTTAATGGGTTGCAAAGCCATTAACATGTGACACGACATAGGAAGTCACCAAACCTAAGGCATTTAATTGGTATATTCTGAGACACAAAAGCACTACTCGATTCTCGCCCTCACCAAGAGTGTGGCTGCTAGGCACCCGTTAGATCTAACCTTTTGTTCTGCGGTCTAAGTATATTGTTGATTAATGGTGCTTCTGTACCCTATTCGTGACACTATTTCTCATAACGCATCCTACTTGGTTCTCGTCCTCACCAAGCGCGTTTCTTGTTATCATTTCTCATAGCGCCTCATACTTGGTTCTCATTCTCACCAAGTGCGCTTCTCATATTCTTATATTTCGTCACACTTGGTTCTCGTTCTCACCAAGTGTACTTCTTGTATTCTTATATTTCGTCACACTTGGTTCTCGTTCTCACCAAGTGTACTTCTTGTATTTATATCATACCAATTATAAATTTTGTACATTTGTACATGTATTTCACCCCCGAAGTTATAAAAACTGAAAACAGTTAAAGAGAAAAGGGGGAGCATGAACTCACAACTTTGCGTTCCTGTGCGTCGTAAACTTCACCGGATTTGCTTAATTAACGTCGTAACCTATACGCGTTTTCTTAACGTTAGTCACTAGACTTGCGTCGCACAAGTACAGTCACTCTCTTTTGTGTATATTTTCTTGTGTTAAAAATATTTTATATTTTTAACTAAATGTCTTACTTATATTATTTTCTCAAAAATAAATATAAGCTTTTTGTATTTTGCACTTTACACCCGAATTATGTATCTTGTATGTTGTATGTGTATTTTGTGTTTATACTCCTTATGAGTATTTAGTGTATTTTTAAGTCTTAATACACTAGCACGTATAACACATACTATACACACTTAGCACAAAAGTTGGTGATAAAATAATATATATTTTTCTCTCAAAAATATACATACTTATATCCATTTTTATTCTTGAAGAAATCCTCATTTCTTATCACCAAAAATTAGGGAAACCTTGGTAAAGTTTTCAGATGCATTTTTAGGGAATAAGTTTCTCAAAAACTTATATTTTCTAAGTGTCAAAATTTATAAAAATTTTGACAGAGTTTCCCCTAAAAATGGAGGTTTCCCATGTTTTCAAAACATGTGTTTATTTTCTTTTAAATCGTCAACCATCATCAACAACAATTATCAACAATAATCCTCAACAATAATCACTAATTTCTCCATTTCATGAACTTGAATATTTACAAAAATGTGTAGTAACTTACTAGCACATTTAGTAAGTCTTGTTATCTTTAAAAATAAGTTTAATTTCTTAAAAACTTTATTTTTAAAGATCTTGAAGTTTCACAACTTCTAGTCATGATTTACCAAACGTATTTCTTGTTAAATTTTTCTTGTGACACAAGTGTTTACACACTTGTTTATTCACTAAAATGCTTTTAGTGTATGTAAGATTCGGGTTTAAAACAAGACTTGTATATTTTACTTGGTTCTTCCGAAAAACCACTTGTGGATCTTTAGATCTACATGTTTAGAGTCTTATTTTACAAGAAAATTTATATTTACACAAGTTCATGTTTCATGGATGGAAAGTTTCATCATCTTCCATAACTTTAGCACTAACATACTACTAGTTCATGTTCTTGAACATAACCTAGTATGGTTAGATGATGATCTATCCCACTTCTAGTAACAAACAACATCAAATAATAACAACCATACAAGATTCACATGATTTACACACATATCTACTCTTTATCCAACTAGTTTATCTTTCTTTCAAGACTTTTAGTTTTGATCTAGTGTGTTCTTGAGTTTTAACCGTTAAATCACCTATTAACCCCTTTAAACAAGATCAAGAGGATGTTTTAGAACACTTACTACTAGCTCAAGGCTAGGGAAGTTCAAGAGTGCAAATGAGGTGGATAAAAGCAAATGAAGAAGGTCCTTCAAGATCCGCTTGCACCGAGCTTCGTTAGTGACCTTCTTACACCTTAGTATCACCTTAGAATGGATGTGTATGGATCGAAAATGAAAGTGTGTGGGTGTGTGGTTGAGGCCGTAGCCAAGGGAGAGAAGAAGAGGAGTTCTTGTTGCTTGAATGGTAAAGTGACAAGGGTGTGTAAGACTTATGGTCTTTATATAATGTTCTTCCAACATTTGGTTACCCTATGGTCCCTATGTCTTCAAGATGTCCAACCATATCAACTAAACAAATAAATAAAATCATGGGGGTGTACCACATGTTCAAATCCGGTTGGGGGGGGGGGGTGGCTTAGTTTGATTTCAATTCCAAGTTACTAGTCTAGTTAGTAAAAAAATGAAGTATTTAGTGGTTCATGTATGTTAAGCAATCTATAGTGTGTTAGGGTGTTCGGGGACCCTAACTGGCTTAGAAAAATAAAAACAATGCTTCTAGCGTTATTTTTGGTGTTCCGGGTATTATCCGGTTGTTCGGTTAGACACCGATTCGTTAAAGTGCTAAATTACACTTTTTAGTGTCTTTTAAGTATCTTTCTTGTACCCTTTCAATTCCCAACACTTAGGGAAATATTCTGGATAATAAAACGACATTTCTGCATAGTATTCATATGTTTAAATGCTGAATTGAGCTGAATTTATTAAAATTCTGCACTTAAAGTGCGTTTCGGGTGCTTTTTAGTGCTTATTTTTGCTTCCGGAGAGTATATATATTAAACCCTTGTATGTATTCTTGGGTTTTAATGTATTCTTGTCGTTGGACCTACACCTAGGCCTCAATTCTAATGTCTGACTGCCTTCTGCAGTTCTGTTGACACAGTGTGTCTTACCGATGAGTTTACTAGTATTTCTAACGCAACGCTCTCGTTTATGCATAAAGCAATATTTTGTACTATACAACGTGCATGAATTCACTTGTTTAATCACGTGTTCAGACATTGCTGACAATTAAGCACATAATTGCAGTCAATAACTAATGATTAAAGTGTACGGAAATTACCGGTTTGGTGCCAGTTGTCACAGTCTCCCCCCGTTAAAAGAATTTCGTCCCGAAATTCAGGCTGAACTAACTCTCGCTGGAGTCTTCTTAAATAGGTGGGGATACTTTTCCTTGAACTGGTCTTCACGTTCCCATGTGTACTCGGGTCCGTGCTTAGAGCTCCAACGTACTTTGACAAGTTTTACGCTGCTCCTCCTGGTCTT
Source organism: Helianthus tuberosus (assembly GCA_030545235.1). NCBI lineage: Eukaryota > Viridiplantae > Streptophyta > Magnoliopsida > Asterales > Asteraceae > Helianthus > Helianthus tuberosus. Next base: position 25,567 of record JARYGA010011196.1, on the reverse strand, counting down.
GTTGACTTTCCAGTCGGTAACCTCAACGGGTTGTTCTGTAAATCGGAGGGCTTCATCAATATGCACTTCATCCATCGGGATGATCACGTTTTCTTGTGTTGGACTCTTCTTCAGGTTGGATACATGAAACGTATCATGTACTCCATTAAGTTCTTCCGGTAACTCCAACTTGTATGCCACGGTACCAATTCTCTTCAATATTCTGAATGGTCCGATATATCGTGGATTCAGCTTTCCACGCTTTCCAAATCTGACTACGCCCTTCTAAGGTGAGACTTTTAACAACACTTTGTCTCCCACCTTGAATTCTACTGATTTTCTTTTCGGATCGGTGTAGCTCTTTTGTCGATCTCGAGCCGCCTTAATGCGCTCTCGGATCTGCGCAATCTTGTCGGTTGTCTCTTGTACAAGTTCAGGACCAACCATACGTTTATCTCCGGCATCTGCCCAACATAAGGGCGATCGGCATTTGCGGCCATACAGAGCTTCGAACGGCGCGGCTTTTATGCTCGTATGATAACTGTTATTGTAGGAAAACTCAACTAAAGGTAGATGAGTATCCCAATTGCCGCCTAGATCCATGACACTTGCGCGAAGCATATCTTCTAACGTTTGTATAGTCCGTTCGCTCTGGCCGTCTGTTTGTGGATGGAATGCCATGCTTAGATCTAACTGAGATCCAAAGGCTTCCTGAAATGATTGCCAGATTCTTGAGACAAAGCGTCCATCTCTGTCTGAAATAATTGAGATTGGCACTCCATGACGTGCCACAATTTCTCTTAAGTATATTTCAGCAAGCTTTCCAGTGCTGTCTTTTTCTCGGATCGGTAGGAAGTGCGCAGACTTCGTTAATCGATCAACTATTACCCATATCATATCGTGCCCTCTCGGGGTCCTGGGTAATTTCATTATGAAGTCCATCGAGATTTGTTCCCACTTCCACACGGGAATCTCTGGTTGTTGTAGTAGGCCGGACAGTTTCTGATATTCTGCCTTAACCTTGGCACAGGTTAGGCATTTTCCAACATAAACAGCAACGTCGCTTTTGAGTCTCGGCCACCAATAGTATTCTTTCAAGTCTTGATACATTTTTTCCGATCCTGGATGGATCGAATATCTCGATTTGTGGGCTTCATTAAGGATGACTTCTCGTATGCCACCATAGAGTGGATGCCAAATACGCTTCTTGAAGTATAAGGCTTCCTCTTCGTTTGGCACCATGTATTTCAGCATACCCCGTAGGTATTCAGCTTTACGGTTCTCTTCTTTAAGAGCTTCTTGTTGTGCATCATGAATGCGTGCAGTGAGGTTCGTTCGAATCGTCATTTCCAATGCTCGAACCCTTAGGGTCTTAACCCTTTCTTTTCGGCTCAACGCGTCCGCTACAATGTTTGCCTTTCCAGGATGGTAATTAATCTCACAGTCATAATCGTTCAGCAGCTCGACCCAACGTCGCTGGCGCATATTCAATTCCTTCTGACCAAATATGTGTTGTAAGCTTTTGTGATCTGTGAAGATTGTACATCGAGTACCATATAAATAATGTCGCCAAATCTTCAAGGCGAATACCACTGCACCTAGTTCCAAGTCGTGCGTGGTGTAGTTTCTCTCGTGAACCTTCAGTTGTCTTGAAGCATAAGCGATGACTTTTTGGCGTTGCATGAGCACGCAACCCAAGCCTTGTCGTGAGGCGTCGCAGTATACCACGAAGTCTTCAGTGCCTTCGGGTAATGATAGTATCGGTGCATCGCAGAGCTTGTTCTTAAGTAGCTGAAAGGCTTCTTCCTGTTTGTGACCCCAGTCGTATTTCTTGTCTTTCTGTGTAAGGGTCGTTAGCGGTTGAGCTATTTTTGAGAAATTCTCAATAAACCATCGATAATAGCCCGCTAAGCCCAAAAATTGACGAACTTCAGTTGGGGTTTTGGGGGATTCCCAATTCTTTATTGCTTCTATCTTGGACGGGTCTACATGAATGCCCTTCTCATTCACAACGTGACCAAGAAATTGTACTTCGCGAATCCAGAATTCGCATTTCGAGAACTTTGCATAAAGCTTCTCTTTCTTCAGTAGTTCCAAGATAGTCCTGAGGTGTTGCTCGTGCTCTTCTTTCGTTCGCGAGTAAATCAGGATATCGTCGATAAATACAATCACGAATTTATCGAGATATGGTTTGCATACGCGGTTCATCAGATCCATAAAGACCGCTGGTGCATTCGTCAGTCCGAATGGCATCACAAGAAATTCGTAGTGCCCATATCGTGTTCTGAATGCAGTCTTTGGTACGCTTTCCTCTTGGATTCTCAGCTGATGGTATCCAGATCGAAGGTCGATCTTGGAATAGTAGCTTGATCCTTGCAGTTGATCGAATAAGTCATCAATCCTTGGTAGCGGATACCGATTCTTGATCGTGAGCTTGTTTAGTTCTCTGTAATCGATACACATCCGCAGTGATCCATCCTTCTTCTTCACGAACAATACTGGAGCTCCCCAGGGTGAGAAGCTTGGCCTTATGAATCTTTTATCCAGCAACTCCTGGAGCTGTGTCGATAATTCTTGCATTTCAGATGGTGCAAGTCGATAGGGTGCCTTGGCTACAGGAGCAGCTCCCGGAACCAAGTCTATACAGAATTCGACTTGTCGTTGCGGAGGTAGTCCTGGCAGATCTTCAGGGAACACATCAGGAAATTCCTTCACCACAGGAATGTCTTCAAGTTTTGGCTCCACAGCCTTCTTGTCTATAACGTGTGCTAGGAAAGCGACACATCCTTTCCTTAAGCACTTCCGTGCCTTCATGCAACTGATGATTCGAAGAGGTGCGTCTCGTTTTTCTCCATGCACGATGAGAGTTTTACCATTCGCTAAAGGGATGCGAATGATTTTCTCATGACAAATAACTTCAGCTTTGTTCTTGGACAACCAGTCCATCCCGACTACTACATCGAAGCTACCCAATTGAATAGGTAAGAGGTCGATGCTAAATCTTCGTTCGCCAAGTTCTAATGTGCAGCCTCTGACAACTTCGCCCGATTCAACGAGTTTTCCATTGGCTAGTTCTATGGAGTAAGGAATTTCTAATCTACTAGATTCTATTCCAAGTATGCGTTTAAATTCCACAGACATGAAGCTATAATCGGCGCCGGTGTCAAATAATATGGATGCAAAGTGATTGTTAATGAGAAACGTACCGGTGACCACGTTAGGGTCCTCGCGTGCGTTCTTTGCTCCAATCACAAATGCTCTAGCCTGAGCATTGTTTCCCTCTGGGCAGTCCTTCATGAAATGATCATTGCTTCCACACTTGAAGCATCCTTGGTTCCGCCCTTTCCCGTTACCATTCTTGTTACCAGCACCGTTCCCATTTCGGTTCTTTCCTTTTCCCCAACAGTCTTCTGTTTGATGACCAAATTTACCACATTTGTCGCACCTTAGAATGCGACAAGCTCCTTCATGATGATACTTACATTTTTGGCATCTAGGTATGGAGCCTTGGTATGCTTTGGTTGCATGGGTTTTCGCCTCCTGGGACGGGTTAGCGTCACGCTTCTTGCTGAAACCCTTGTTGTTACGAGTTGCTTGGTTCAAACTGGTATGCTTTCTCTTTTTGTCGCCGGACGACTCAGCATGTGTCTCGGTCTTCTCTGTTGGGTTTAGTGATAACTTCTTCATACGAACACAATCTTCAGTCAGACTGACAGCCAAAGTTACAGCCTCAGTGATTGTTTGTGGTTTGGCCGACGTCACCATGCCACGAAACTCTGGGGCCAGTCCCCAAATGTAGCGTTCAACGCGCTTGAATTCGGGAGTCACCATGTAGGGAAGCACTCTTGACAGATCGTGGAACCTTCGAGTATAACTGCTAATATCCGCACCTTCCATGGTCAAGTGCCAGAACTCCGTTTCCAGACTTTGGAGTTCAGCACGAGAGCAATACTTCTCTCTCATTCTTTCCTTCAGTTCCTCCCAGGTTAGGCCATAAGCGGCATTATCGCCCAAAGTTTAGACTTGCAAGTTCCACCAAGTCAGAGCTTCATCGATGAATAACCCAGTAGCAAAGGTGACTTGTTGATCCGCGGTTCACTTGCTCATGCGGATAGTAGCTTCAGTCTTCTCCGTCCAACGTACAATTGCGACTGCACTTCCTGTGCCGTCATAGTTCATCGGCTTGCAGTCGAGGAACTGCTTGAAAGTGCAGCCTTGAGCTACATTTCCTCCAGACGAATCTCCATGCCCGTTACGTCTAGCATTGCTTGGTCCTCCACTGTCTTGAGTTCGGTTCGCCTCGTACTGGGCGATAGCAGCGGAGATCCTTTCTTCCACTAGAGCTTCCAGCTCTTCGGCAATTCTTGGCAGTGGGGGAGGAGGAGGTTGGTCACGAGCATTCACAGCTCTTCTGGGTGCCGTGTTCTGACGAACACAACCCATTAGGTTTAGGCATTTGTTTGATATCGTCATAGTAGCATATATATTCACAGGTATATATACCACGTAAGTGTCATCAACAATTATTACTCCAACAGAGTACTTAGTAGGCTTGCACTGAGGGGATCTATACGTGACAAGACTTGTTGTGGTTTCTGTGCACTGAATTCCATAATTATGTATGCATCCATAATTACGTAACTCCTTGCACAGTCCGCACAGTTCGTTTCATCCTCGTATCTCTTCCTTCAGATGGGCCATCGCTTTTAGGTAAAGTCACGTATACTTGTGACATTCTACTTCTAGTATATGCTAATTATCACACATAATTGCAAGTAGTTTCTCAATTAAAGACAAATGCTACTCATGTGCACCTAAAAAGTCTCGTAGTGTCTTTTCGAGACTCTTGTAGACAGTTTCAGGTAGTGGATGTCGCGGGACGTTTTATGCAATGAAAACTCTTTGAAAGGATCCTAGAGATTGTAGACTAGACTCGAGAAGGAATCCTGGTTCACTACAATCGCAGCTCTGATACCAATCTGTCACACCCCTTTCTGCGGCGGAAGCACGAGGTGTGATCATGAAGGTTCTCATTGCATACGAAAGGTAAACATGCTACATGCTCGTAAAAATAACTTCAAATGCCATAATTTGAAAATATAAGTTTAGCGTTTACATCGCTAAGTCGCATAAAACATTGTCTTAAAAGTCTACAACTTTATTTAAAGATAAACATAAGCGACATCCAAGAGCATAAGCAAGACCGCGCGCACATCCATCCTAGTTACCTGAAATACATGTGAGTTTTGGAAAAACGTCAACATAATGTTGGTGTGAATTCATGCAGTTTTGTATTTCACGTTTGTATACTTTGTATGAAAACATAGTTTGTGAATAAATCAAGTTTTCATATATTAATTCAGTTTCATGTGTACACCACGTACTCATGTATAATTCAATTTCTTCTTGAGTACCCCACGTACTAAAGTATAATTCCCATTTTCTTGAGTACCCCACGTACTTCAAGTATAATTCAATCTTTTCTTGAGTACCCCACGTACTCAAGTATTCATCAATTTTTAGTATGGTATGACTTTTATGTAAATAAAGTATTCCTGTAAGTATCAGGATTGTTAATGGGTTGCAAAGCCATTAACATGTGACACGACATAGGAAGTCACCAAACCTAAGGCATTTAATTGGTATATTCTGAGACATAAAAGCACTACTCGATTCTCGCCCTCACCAAGAGTGTGGCTGCTAGGCACCCGTTAGATCTAACCTTTTGTTCTGCGGTCTAAGTATATTGTTGATTAATGGTGCTTCTGAACCCTATTCGTGACACTATTTCTCATAACGCATCCTACTTGGTTCTCGTCCTCACCAAGCGCGTTTCTTGTTATCATTTCTCATAGCGCCTCATACTTGGTTCTCATTCTCACCAAGTGCGCTTCTCATATTCTTATATTTCGTCACACTTGGTTCTCGTTCTCACCAAGTGTACTTCTTGTATTCTTATATTTCGTCACACTTGGTTCTCGTTCTCACCAAGTGTACTTCTTGTATTTATATCATACCAATTATAAATTTTGTACATTTGTACATGTATTTCACCCCCGAAGTTATAAAAACTGAAAACAGTTAAAGAGAAAAGGGGGAGCATGAACTCACAACTTTGCGTTCCTGTGCGTCGTAAACTTCACCGGATTTGCTTAATTAACGTCGTAACCTATACGCGTTTTCTTAACGTTAGTCACTAGACTTGCGTCGCACAAGTACAGTCACTCTCTTTTGTGTATATTTTCTTGTGTTAAAAATATTTTATATTTTTAACTAAATGTCTTACTTATATTATTTTCTCAAAAATAAATATAAGCTTTTTGTATTTTGCACTTTACACCCGAATTATGTATCTTGTATGTTGTATGTGTATTTTGTGTTTATACTCCTTATGAGTATTTAGTGTATTTTTAAGTCTTAATACACTAGCACGTATAACACATACTATACACACTTAGCACAAAAGTTGGTGATAAAATAATATATATTTTTCTCTCAAAAATATACATACTTATATCCATTTTTATTCTTGAAGAAATCCTCATTTCTTATCACCAAAAATTAGGGAAACCTTGGTAAAGTTTTTAGATACATTTTTAGGGAATAAGTTTCTCAAAAACTTATATTTTCTAAGTGTCAAAATTTATAAAAATTTTGACAGAGTTTCCCCTAAAAATGGAGGTTTCCCATGTTTTCAAAACATGTGTTTATTTTCTTTTAAATCGTCAACCATCATCAACAACAATTATCAACAATAATCCTCAACAATAATCACTAATTTCTCCATTTCATGAACTTGAATATTTACAAAAATGTGTAGTAACTTACTAGCACATTTAGTAAGTCTTGTTATCTTTAAAAATAAGTTTAATTTCTTAAAAACTTTATTTTTAAAGATCTTGAAGTTTCACAACTTCTAGTCATGATTTACCAAACGTATTTCTTGTTAAATTTTTCTTGTGACACAAGTGTTTACACACTTGTTTATTCACTAAAATGCTTTTAGTGTATGTAAGATTCGGGTTTAAAACAAGACTTGTATATTTTACTTGGTTCTTCCGAAAAAGCACTTGTAGATCTTTAGATCTACATGTTTAGAGTCTTATTTTACAAGAAAATTTATATTTACACAAGTTCATGTTTCATGGATGGAAAGTTTCATCATCTTCCATAACTTTAGCACTAACATACTACTAGTTCATGTTCTTGAACATAACCTAGTATGGTTAGATGATGATCTATCCCACTTCTAGTAACAAACAACATCAAATAATAACAACCATACAAGATTCACATGATTTACACACATATCTACTCTTTATCCAACTAGTTTATCTTTCTTTCAAGACTTTTAGTTTTGATCTAGTGTGTTCTTGAGTTTTAACCGTTAAATCACCTATTAACCCCTTTAAACAAGATCAAGAGGATGTTTTAGAACACTTACTACTAGCTCAAGGCTAGGGAAGTTCAAGATTGCAAATGAGGTGGATAAAAGCAAATGAAGAAGGTCCTTCAAGATCCGCTTGCACCGAGCTTCGTTAGTGACCTTCTTACACCTTAGTATCACCTTAGAATGGATGTGTATGGATCGAAAATGAAAGTGTGTGGGTGTGTGGTTGAGGCCGTAGCCAAGGGAGAGAAGAAGAGGAGTTCTTGTTGCTTGAATGGTAAAGTGACAAGGGTGTGTAAGACTTATGGTCTTTATATAATGTTCTTCCAACATTTGGTTACCCTATGGTCCCCATGTCTTCAAGATGTCCAACCATATCAACTAAACAAATAAATAAAATCATGGGGGTGTACCACATGTTCAAATCCGGTTGGGGGGGGGGGGGTTGGCTTAGTTTGATTTCAATTCCAAGTTACTAGTCTAGTTAGTAAAAAAATGAAGTATTTAGTGGTTCATGTATGTTAAGCAATCTATAGTGTGTTAGGGTGTTCGGGGACCCTAACTAGCTTAGAAAAATAAAAACAATGCTTCTAGCATTATTTTTGGTGTTCCGGGTATTATCCGGTTGTTCGGTTAGACACCAATTCGTTAAAGTGCTAAATTACACTTTTTAGTGTCTTTTAAGTATCTTTCTTGTACCCTTTCAATTCCCAACACTTAGGGAAATATTCTGGATAATAAAACGACATTTCTGCATAGTATTCATATGTTTAAATGCTGAATTTATTAAAATTCTGCACTTAAAGTGCGTTTCGGGTGTTTTTTAGTGCTTATTTTTGCTTCCGGAGAGTATATATATTAAACCCTTGTATGCATTCTTGGGTTTTAATGTATTCTTGTCGTTGGACCTACACCTAGGCCTCAATTCTAATGTCTAACTGCCTTCTGCAGTTCTGTTGACACAGTGTGTCTTACCGGTGAGTTTACTAGTATTTCTGACGCAACGCTCTCGTTTATGCATAAAGCAATATTTTGTAGTATACAACGTGCATGAATTCACTTGTTTAATCACGTGTTCAAACATTGCTGACAATTAAGCACATAATTGCAGTCAATAACTAATGATTAAAGTGTACGGAAATTACTGGTTTGGTGCCAGTTGTCACACAAATAGTATCATTTCCTCGCTTTGTCTTTGGTAACTTTGTGATAAAATCTATGGTTACCATTTCTCATTTCCAGGTGGGAAGTTCAGGCTGTTGCAGCAAACCTGACGGCTTCTGGTGTTCAGCTTTAACTTGCGCGCACATCAAACATTTGGCCACATAAGTGGCTATAGATTTCTTCAAACCTATCCACCAATAATTTGCCTTTAAATCCCGGTACATCTTATCACTACCTGGATGGACCGAATACTTGGAACTATGGGCTTCTTGAAGAATCACATCCCTAAGTCCTCCATAAATTGGAACCCATATTCGCCCATTCAACCTTAGGATTCCATCCTTGCCATATGATAATTGTTCAGCAGTTACGCCCAGCTTTTCGTTTGGATAGTTAGCTTCTAATACAGCTTCCTTCTGTGCGGCTAAAAATCTTTCATTCAAGCTGTTCTTCAATTCAATGCTCTTAGCATTGATTCTAATGGGCTTAACTCTTTCTTTCCTGCTCAAGGCATCGACAACCACATTCGTAGTCATTCAGGCCTGGATGATATCGGATTTCACAATCGTAGTCATTCAGTGTCTCTATCCATCGACGCTGTCTCATGTTTAGATCCTTCTGGTTAAACAGATGCTGAAGGCTCTTATGATCAAAATAGATCACACACTTAGTACCATATAAATAATGCCTCCAAATTTTTAGTGCAAACACAACGGTACCCAATTCCAAATCGTGGGTGGTGTAATTCTTTTCGTGCACCTTTAATTGTCGCGAGGCATAGGCATAGGCAATGACCTTGCCTCTTTGCATGAGTACACAACCCATTCCAGTATGTGATGCGTCACAGTATACCACAAACTCTTCAATTCCTTCAGGTAATGTCAAAACCGGAGCATTGCTCAACTTTTGCTTAAGAATCTCAAAGGATTCTTGTTGCTTAGGACCCCAATCAAACTTTATATTCTTTCGAGTCAAAGAAGTCAGGGGTGCAGCAATCTTTGAGAAATTTTCAATAAAACGCCTATAGTATCCTGCCAGACCCAAGAAGCTACGAATCTCTGTGGGCATCTTCGGTTCTTACCAATTCATGATGGCTTCAATCTTAGCGGGATCCACCTGGATACCACGCTCGCTAACCATATGTCCAAGAAATTGGACTTCATGAAGCCAAAACTCACATTTTGAAAACTTGGCGTAGAGCTTCTCTTGCTGAAGAAGTTTAAGGATACATCAAAGGTGCTTTTCATGATCAGCCTGATTCTTTAAGTAAATGAGAATGTCATCAATAAAAACAATGACAAACTTGTCCAAATAGGGTTTACAAACGCGGTTCATGAGGTCCATGAATGCTGCTGGTGCATTAGTGAGCCCGAAAGGCATCACCAAGAACTCGTAATGACCATAACGAGTTTTGAATGCAGTCTTATGCACATCTTCATCTCTAACCTTCAACTGATGGTAACCTGACCTTAAATCAATCTTGGATAAGTAACTTGCTCCTTGAAGCTGATCGAACAGATCGTCGGTCCTGGGCAATGGATATATGTTCTTGATTGTAACCTTGTTTAGCTCGCGATAATCGATGCATAGACACAACGATCCATCCTTTTTCTTCACAAACAGAATCGGCGCTCCCCAAGGAGATGAGCTAGGTCTAATAAATCCTTTTGCCAACAAATCATCCAACTGAGTTCTTAACTCTTTCATCTCAGTTGGTGCCAACCGGTAAGGTGCTCTTGCAACTGGTGCTGCTACAGGAATAATGTCAATTTTGAACTCCACTTGCCTATCTGGAGGTAACCTGGGTAGCTCTTTAGAGAAAACTTCTGGATATTCAGAAATGATAGGGATGTCTTTGATCTTGGGCTTTGGTTCATCGATAGTCACTTGTGCCATGTAAATGACACATCCTTTCTTCATACACCTTGATGCCTTAAGCATAGACACTTGCTTAGGCAACCCATACTGAGTGTCTCCTTGAATTGTTAACGGTTCACCATAAGGAGTTTTAATAACCACTTGCTTCTTATTACAAACGATCTGAGCTTGGTTATGAGATAACCAGTCCATGCCTATCACTATGTCGAATCCAGCTAGTTTCAAAGGAAGTAAAGACAATGGAAAAGAGTGGTTCTTAATGGATATAAAACATCCATCTAATACGGTTGAAGCAATTTCTAAGGTACCATCGGCTAATTCTACTTCATACTTTATGCTTAGGGTTTTAACAGGCAGGTTTAATAACTTACAGAATTTATTGTCTACAAAAGACTTATCTGCACCCGAATCAAACAATACTCTAGCATATACGTCATTGATGAGAAAGGTACATGTTATCACGTTATCATTCTGAATGGCCTCCTGTGCATTCATCTGAAAGACCCGAGCATTGGTCTTTTTACCTTCTTCAGGTTTCTTTGCATACTTTGGGCAGTTGGACTTGATATGCCCTTTTCTCATTACAGTTGTAACAAGTTGCATCCTTTATCTTCTTGCAATCTAAGGTCTTATGCTCACTTGATTTGCAAATCCCACAAGCCCTAGGCTGCGATTGGGATTTTGATTCAAACCTGCACTTTCCCAGATGACGCTTCTTGCAGGTCTTACACTTGGGTTTTTCACCCGATTGTTGGTTATCCTTCTTGAACCCTGAACTCTTCTTGTTCTCGGAGTTCCCTTTATGTTTCTTATCAGAACGGCATGAGTTCTCATCCTCACGTTTCCTTTTTCCCTCATCAGAGTTCCTAAGCGACCTCTGCCTGACCGCATCAAGAGTAAGGGATAATGACAAATCAGCCACTGACCTAAAGGTAGTAGGTCTTGATGCTTTCACACTTGCCTTAATTTCCAGAGCTAAACCTCCAACAAACCGAGCTATATGTTTTGGTTCCGGTGTGACCAAGTATGGAACCAATCGTGACATAGTGTTGAAGCTCGTGAGATACGCCTGACAGTCCAAGTTCTTCATAACCAATGTCAGGAAGTCAGTCTCAATCTTCTCAACTTCATGTTGAGGGCAGAAATTTTCCTTGATTAGAGCAATAAACTGCTCCCAAGACATGCTATATAAGTGGATCTTTCCTGTAGCTTGGATTAGGGATCTCCACCAAGCTAACGCTTCACCCTTAAATGACTGCGACACAAACTTTACAATGTCTTGTTCAGCACAACCACTAATATCAACAACAGTGTCCATTTCATCGAGCCAGGTCATACAATCTATGGCTCCCTTCTCCCCTGTGAAGTCTCTTGGCTTGCAGGAGACAAAATACTTGTAAGAGCAGATCTTACCACGGGGCTCTTGATTGAACACAACCTGTTTAGACGGAACACTTCTCTGATTTGACGAGTGACAAGCATCGTCCTTCTTTGACTCATTTACTTTAGAATGGGGCTTACTATGAGCCTCAGAATGAGTCTTAGAGCATGGTTTTGAATATGGTATGGACTGAGTTCTGGCGCGAGTACCACTTGTTTCATTAAACTGTCTGTCGAGAGCTCGAGTAATGGCATTATCTATTAATGTCTGCAGTTCCGCACCAGTTACATTAACTCTGGTAGTATCATTGTTCTCTCTCGGGTGACTGTTAACTTCCTCCGATTCAGCCATGTAGCTTGATTGCTACAAAACAGTTGACATTATTTTATTCAGAGGTTATTATGGGATCATTATTTCTGATGATTCATTAACCATGGTAAACGTAGACCATATTTGGTTAATTTGTTAATTATATTTATTTAGGATTTTCATTATAATTTATCCTAATTATAAAGTATTAAAGGTATTATTAATGGCACATAAGGCCTAGTCACAAGGACAGTTATAAGCCATGATTTCATAGAATCGAGGTATTAAGGTTTGAACGTAGTTCATTACCTTTTACGACAGGGGGTCGTAGACTACAACTGTCTTTTGTCTTATTTGATAATTATTACGGCCCGTAGGCACTGCATCACTAATGGATGTCTCATATATGATCATATTGATGATCTAAACCCATGATTTATAGATCATTAGGCTAAATAAGGAATCTGGAAGAATCTAATATAAGAATGACATGTGTGATTTTAACGAATCACATCTGCCAGGAGTGCTAACATGTTTTCAGATGTTAAAAAGAATTTGAATCTTTTTAAACGGGTTTTACCATCATGGCCAGGTCTATAATGCATGCAGGCTAGGTTATACCTTTTAAGATTCTTATTTAAAATTTAAAGGCAGATCATTTTAAAAAGGAATGATATTTTTTATTTATTTCATATATTATATTCACACATAAGATGACATTGAAATTTAAATAAAACATTCCACTAATTTTAAAAGAAGTACATAGGTTGCCCTAAACGGGACTTTTACATAAATAACTTGCCCATGCAAGGGCTAAACAAGAAAGACAGGTCCACGCCGGGACCAAAGATAGAAAGACAAGTCCTCGCAAGGACTAAGTACATAAATAAAAAAAATGCCCACGTAAGGACTTGATTGAAATAAAGAAATTACAATACAAATAAATAAGGAATCTTCAAAAATCCCTCTTCTTCTTCCCCTTGATTAGATTCGCCAGACCCTTAAGAAATCCCCGGTGGCTCCTACGCTCCTCTTGAACCTCTCGTTCCACCTGGCTCAATCTCTGAAGAATCTCCTGTTGTTGCGATGGCGGGATCAGCGGCGGCTGCGGCGGCTATTGCTGCAGAGGTTGAGCAGGTGGCGGGTATTGGTACCCATATGCTTGGTACCCAGATTGGTACGAAGCTGCATAGGGCCCTTCAGGGTGAAGAGCATTGTAGTTTGCTGCCACAAGATACGGGTCAACATCAGGGGCATTGTAGTAGTTATACCCCAGTTAGGCTGGCTACTCAAAAGGGTTATACGCCGCTGCACCGGCGTAAGAAGGTATTGGGTTATCAAAACCCACATGCGGTGGTGGTGGTGCGACTGGCGCAGAGTCCTCCTCAGAAACGGGGTTTGAAGGCCCAACCATCTGCGGGTCTTCATATAGTGGAGGGTAGTGGCTGCCACTGGAGTGTTGAGGGATGTTGAAGTGGAAATCCCCTCCCCGCACGGTCATCCGTGCACCTGTTCTTCTTCGCCTCGGTGGCTCTGGAGGCAGTTGCTGCACAGGTGGCGGTGGTGGCGGTGGCGTAACCGCCTGGAAACGTGAATCCTCAGAGTGATACTGCTGCTGCTGCTGAGATGGGTTAAAAGAGGGAGTAAACTCCCAAGGTTATGAAGCAAACCTTGCTTCATAGCTGTCTGGACCCCGATAAGGTGATCCATGAAAAGATGACCCATCTGAAATCTCTATGGGATGCGTAGGCGTCCCAGATGGTGGTTCGGCATGATCGAGATCATCATCCATATCCATACCCTAAGCTTCAGGAAAATGGTATTTGGGGCCCAATGGGTTATGACCCATTGATTCTTCAATCTGATTTGCCGGGTTAAACCGGCTCTGGAAATACGGGGTCGTGTCCTGAAAGGCGCGGTGAGAACCCGACCGCTGCAACGGTAAGTAGGAATGGCGTGAATGGTCGGACTCGTTGCCTTGATGTAGCCCGAAAGAATCGTGGTAAGAAGGTGAGGATCTAAGCGAGACAGCATGCCTCACAGGCTCTAAGTAAGTCCTCCAGTCTTCTTGAGGACTTGTGATCATAGTAGTTGACGGAGTTCGCCGGTGGGAAGGCCCGGCCTCATGATCGTTAGGAGCGGTGAATGGCGCCTTGCCTCGTCCTCCTCTCCTGAATATAGGCGGCATTTTTCTTGATCCTGTCAAAACAAACAAAAGAGATAACAAGAGAAAGCAATAAAATTAGGATTAGTCCTATGTTGTTAGCCTAGACTCGGAGGTCAAGGAATGTGCAAACTGTGTCATTGAGATTAAACACAAAAGGCTAGTGTTTAATTCACTTAATGTTGGCTCTGATACCAACCTGTCACACCCCGATATTTTCATGTATTACCGGTGGGCCCGATGGGGAGTATCGTGACGTAGTTGATATTATCATAGACAAATAATCACAGTTCAATGCACAGCGGAAGTCTAAAGTAAAAATATTACAAACCAAATGGAAGTAACATAAAGTATTACAACGGATTCTAAAGAGATCCACAGGCGGACCAAAAGATAAACAAAATCATTGTTCAACAGATTTTTAAACATCTAAAGCTTGCAAGACTCTTTATTCGATGCTAGGAGTAGCCAGCCCATTTCGCTTAGTACCTGCACTTAGCCTTTTTGAAAAATACGTCAGTTTACACTGGTAAATACAATTAACCGACTCTTTTGAAAAGTGTTTATGAAAATTGATTTAATACACAAGGCACAAATATTCTTTTATAACTTGGGATAATTATTTAAAATAATCTTGTAAAAGAATTATATGTTTGTTATACGTTCAGTAGCCCGGGTTGAATACCGGGTTAAAGATTAATAGACACACCACATAATATAACCTACGGCGAGTTATTCTCGAAGAAGCAGGTATATCATTTTACATACGCACCGGCAGGTGTATGCCTACACCCCGTGCTTAAGTCGTGGCCATTTCAATGAATAAGCCGAGGATATCCAGGACATGGTCATTAACCCCCCAAAGGCTTAAAACAAACAAAACAGATTAAACGGGTTATCTCAATGATTTAACATTCACATGATTAAAAATTCAATTCCTGATCAAGCGGTATTTTATACACCGTACCCCAAGCCCGTATAAGGGAAAATAAGTTAAAAGTATTTACCTGAGCAAAAATATAAATTTATTCCCAGTCGTAAATCAATCAAGCAAGTACAGATAGCTTTTACCAGGCTCCTAATCTGGAACGAAGGTTTTTAATAACCTATTAGAATCCTAACGGGTCTTAATTAAGTCTTAACTTAGACCGGTTAGTTTTAAAGAAAGGTATACGGTTCAAAACGCAAGATTAAGCGGGGACCGGATTAGAATGTAATTTAGACCCGACAAGTATGAATAGTTGTATAATATGGGTAAACTAAACACATTCTGAATTTTGAGGTAAAAATGATAAGGTTTGACCCGTTTCGGTCAATTTATGCAAACTAGTCACATAAACCGCACTGAACACGTAAAATGCAAAACGGGCAACCAAATGAGTCATGAATAGGTTCTCTAAGTTAATATGCTTAAAATGTGTTATGATATCAGTAGGATACCTTCCATTATCCCAAAACGAATTAAAAATCAATTTAAGCCTCGTAGGGGTATTTTGGTCATTTTAAAGATTATAAAAGAGGTTAAATGACAATCTGAGGTTCTGGTCTAAAATGATCAGTAAAAATATTTATTTTGGTAGGTTATATCAGTAAGATATAGCATATATGTGAAATTTATCATCTATGGCCAAACTATGCACCGTAGGTGAATTTTGGTCATTTCACATAAGCTTTAAGGGTCAAATTTGGAAATTTGAGTTTAAAACTTTTACTTACTGTTAAAGTAACAAAATTTACTTGTAACATCAGTAGGTAATGGGTCTTAGGTGTCAAATATAATTTTAACCCAAACTATGTGTTTAAAACGCGTAAAAAGTTGGTTTTAGGCGATTTTCAGGTTATATAAGGAAAGCTGAGATTTTTATCAGTCCAGAAGGCTTAAAATATTTTATTTAACTTATAAAATTAGTAGAAAAAGATTTGGTATCAAAATGCTATGTAAAATTCATTTTATTAGTAAAAAGGGTATAACCGTCAATTACCGAATCAAAGCAAGAACCCCATGTTATGATCAGTTTAAAAATTAATAAAAATCTTCAAAATCCCAAAATATTATAATACATCAGTGGGTAAAAGGTTTGGTGTCAAAATTTGGGTTTAAATAGGTTTTATGCCAAAAATACCGTTTGATTAATAAAAAGGCTTCAATTTACGATATCGAGCATAACTCCTAATTTAGACCTCAAACTGATGTCAAATTTTTAGGACATGTTTATCATAACACATTTTAAGCATATTAACTTACTGATATCATAACACATTTTAAGCATTTTAAGCATATCATAACACATTTTAAGCATATTAACTTACTGATTTATAAACAGTCCTCTCACATTTTCAAAAACCTCGTTTTAATATCAAAAGGGCATAACGGTCAACAATTAAGCATTTAACGGAAACATGCAAATGATTCGGATTACAAAGGAACCATATTGTATAATCTCAGAGGGTTATACTAACATGTAATATGGTCCTAATGGCATATCTAAGACAAGCTAAATCGGGTCAGAACTGAAAGTCAAAGCAAAAGTCTTCTTTTGCGACTTTCGGTTCCGAACCGAGCCTAAACTTAGAATTATCAAATCATAGCCACTTTCAATTCGAAAAATGACTGGACCATTAGTGATTAATCACTAATTCAAAGCTTAATTACGACGGCTTTGACTTTTGGTCATTTAACTAATAAAACTTGAACTAGAGAGGTTAAGAATGCTTACTGAAGTACTTAGCACGAGTAATGATCCTTAGAAAACGACCTTGAGCTCCAGGAGGCTCCCAAGAGTGAGTTATGAATAAATTTTCAAGTGAATGCAAGAATGATGCAAACAAAGGCCTTTATATAGGACTTCAAAATTCACAAGATCATTCTACACAAGCCTACAAATGATTCCTGATGATTCCAGGTGTCCCTATGCATGAAATACTGTTGGCTCAGTCCCTGGAATCGAAAACAAGGCATGCAAAGGCGGTGCAATAGGTTAATGTCACACCCCAACCGATGGCCGAATCATCGGGGTGCGGCACTAGGCGAATCAGATTGCTCAAGAGAATCCATAACAACTATATTGCGATAATATTTAATACATTCGTTATCCCATACTAACAAATAATACAATCACATAAGTTATCACAGATTTCTTGTCCTCTCGAACAATACAAATCCGACAACCTAGATTTTAGTTGAGTTTCTAGACTTCCTAGCTTGATTTGAAATAGCCTGCGATCTAACCTGCAACATACGTTAAAATATTTGTCAATACAAAAGTATTGGTGAGTATACAGGTTTGATATGTAGCGTACTAGATTAAAATGTGTAGCGAATTTCCACATGCATAAACGTAACACACGGCATATATACTCACAAAGCTGATACTACCAACTAAGTCCTCGATGCTCAGATATGCGATGGCAAACTAGACCCCGTCGGGCGCAATAGTACTATACTAGTCGTGGTGGGACGTCGTGAGTATAAGCCCTAGCACATATGCAACTAGTATCACGTATATCTATGCATAACAGTTATTCGCAAGTGATAATTCGATTTATTGATTACTTCTTTTGATAAGTTCGATTTGTTAGAAATGTATGTTACACCCAAAATGCGATTAAAAAGGGTTCAAGTATACTCACAGTGTGCGTTTAGCGAGAATATAGCTTGATTGGATCGGTTGCGAGTATGTCTGCGTTAATCATCGAATGATATGGTGAACGATGTACGGTTAAGCGGGAATAGTATCAAAATGACAGTTATCCAGCCGGAGGATGCTCATTCGGTCGGATGACCCCATCCGATCGGATGATTGTTGGTTCATTCTGACATTCGATCGGATGACTAGAGTTTGGATCGGATGACACTTGGTCGGATGAGCTGGTCCGGTCGGATAACCTATTGACTGGTCGAATTGCTGTCATCCGTTCTGATGATATGTTATCCGTTCGGATGACATGATGTTATCCGATCGGATGACATGTGATCCGTTTGGATGACATGTGATCCGTTCAGATGACACGTCTGTTTTAACGTCCTGACCAACTGTTTTTGAGTGTTTTTGGAAGGAAAACATGCGGTTTTACTGGGACAATGTAATTTCGTACTAACACTTGAAATTTCATCAGTTCCGACCTGTTCTAACGGCCGGGAATCACCCTGTTCCATCAGATCTGGCCGTTCCTGACGGTTTCTCGTGGTTAACTCGAAATCGCACAGTTCCTTGATTAAATACATAGATTTAGGTGAGATTTGTTATCAAAACACGTGGAAATCACCCAGATCTGAGTCGTTTATGGTGGGATGAGGTCACAACTTGAAGTTCATATGAACTCTTGGTGTCATCACCTTAAAACACCTCAAATCAGTAGATTTCACGGTTAGGAATTGAGTTTCGAAAGACAGAAAGATGTAGAATTGTGTATAGATCATAGAAGTATAAGTTCTTGGGTTGAAATCTTACCGGAATCGCGAGAAATCAAGAGAAAAGGGTCCTGAAGCGTGCTTGGTCGAGTGGGAGCTATCACATCACTTGAACAGTGATGTGACATGCTATTTATAGGCAAAATGAGGAGAATGGAGGTTACTGGTGTCACACCCCAACCAATGGCGGAAACATCGGAGTGAGACGAAGAAATATTGCTCATCACACATAACGCTAAATTGTGACAATAGAATTAAAGATAAATTGATTTCCTTCATAAATAAATGTTACAATACAAGAAATTTGAAATACAACATGTTAAATACAAAAAGAGCAATACGACAACAATTATGACATTTATACAACGTATTTAATCTAAACGTCTATATGTGTATCTAGGTATCAACGCTACTTCATTTCATGGCATCATCATCCTCAACCTGTAACATGTTTAAAATAAAGTTCAATGCAAAAGCAAGGGCGAGTATACAAGTTTGGTACGTACATAGCAAAAGATAAGTTTTAAACAATTCCTCATAGCAAGCATGTGATTCAAGATAAACAATAAATATGGCATGTGTCTAACATATCAAACCAAGGAAACGCAACAGGCTCATGACATAACCTCAAGTTTACGGGCGGGTCGTTAATCCTATAGCACTACATATGTCACGGTTTGGCTCGTACGAAGTTAATGATAAGTTCAACACATAAGAATCACCCAAGTTTAAAGTATCAAGCCATCACGTATACAAGCATGTTATAGGAATGTTCATGTGTTTAAGCAAAATGTTCATGTGTAAGTTTCTGATAAGCAAACATGTTACACCCCAAAAGTGGTAAAAGTAAAAGGGGGAAATACGAGTATACTCACAAAGTTTGCATATGCTTTCCAATTATCCAATTATTGACGAGTTGATGAGGTTAAAAGATTGAATGTGTAAGGGTTAAAGTTCAAGTATGCTTAGAGTCGAGATTCGGCATTTAAAACAACATAAAAATAAGATATGAGAATAACATGTGAAAATAATCATCTTCAACACCTAACACTTGTATGACACTTGGTAACCACAAGGGTTACGATAATTTTTCATGAGTTGAACACCCATAAGAATCACAACAAGGTTTAGGTCTTAGATGATATTCTACTACTTTAACATATAAACATAAGTTCAACATCAAAGGTTCGAATGAGTGTATATATATATATATCTAGATTAAGTATTACATATTATTTCGTCCATTAATTCAAGTAGGAGGTAGAAGATTAGGATCTTCATTTGGGCACCTCGAGTTATCATAGATGTCATGTATGGGGTAGGAAGAACATGCTTCCATTTAGGAACCCCTTGAATGTTCACCACTTCACTTGATGTAAAAACAACCAAGGAGGGTCATGAACTAGGATTAGCAAAATAACATAAACAACCTAACTATAGAGAAATCATCAAATCATGTGAGGATTGTATGTAGGACAACCCAAGTTGTTCCATAACCACTCATTCATCAAGATCTAAGCTTGACATGATTTGTGGGTTAAATACCCTAACAAAACAGAAAGTATTTGAGGTTTTAACCTCTGATTTATAGTGTCTCAACCTTGTTTTTAAGCTTAACCAACCATAAGAGAGGTTGTAAGCATTAGGACATAGGTGTGAGATGTGTTAAACACAAGTTGGGTAAGTTTAAACAAACTTTTGATGAACATGAAACAAAACAGAAAGTTTGTGGACAATTTTGGAGCAATTCCAGGTCTGATTTCTCCATGGAGAAACCAAGGAATCAAACCCCATGATCATCCAATCAAATAGGAAGAAGAATCAAGTGATTTCATTAAGAAATGAGCAAGTTATACTCACTTTTGTGCAAGGTTATGAATCTGTCCGAAAATGCAGATTCTTGCAAGAACTTGAGAGTGTTTAGGAGAGATTTGAGAGTGTTGAAAGTGTTCAAGTGCTTGGAGGACCTTGGGTACTTATAGGGGAGTGATTAGGGTTGTTTTGGGGGGATAATTAAGGCTAAAACCCGGTTTAAACAAGAAAATCCCGCTCAAACATGAATATGGTCGCGACTGCACAAGGTTTCTGATCTGGGCACCCTCAGGCGGCCCGCTTGAGGTATCAAGGTAAGTTGAGGCGGGCCGCCCGGGCTTTCTTATCCGGACATAAGTTTCAAAAATTACAATTTAGCCCCTGAAGTTATTATTTTAGGGTTTTTAGGTCTTTTAAGGACTATAAGTGCCACAAAAATATAGTTTAAGATAAATCCAAGTATGGGGAGTATAACCCAAGTATAATTAAGCGTATGAGTATCAAAATCAAGTGTCGTTCTCGTTCAAAACACGTTTTATGCATATGTCTAGATTAATTACAAGTTTAGCGTATAGTTTCCAAGAATAACGAATAAGTATCAATTGATTCACCCTTTCGAACATACGAGCATATATAAAGTACGTATATTATGTAATTAACCAAATACGAGTTTTATTCATGATCCAAGTCTCGTATTTTACATCGCTTTTTAATGAAAGAACGATTACAAGACCACGAAGTTTCCAAAAATAGTTTTTACAAACGATGGTTTCTAAATATAGAAGGTATGAAAATGCGGGGCGTTACAGTCTTCCCTCCATTAGGAAATTTCGTCCCGAAATTTATTCAAGAGGTAGACTTGAAGAGTTTTAGTAAAAATTTGAGACTTGAAAATTTTGAAATATTTTGAAAGGCACAAAACTTTGGAGAGCGACAAGGTAAACTTGTGAGTGAGTTCGTTGCCTAAAATAATTTGAGGTATCTGACATAGTTGAAAACATGTAGGTGCGTATATAGGTGAAGTGAGTCTAACAACTTTGGGCAACTTAAATTAGCGACGTATTTAAAAAGGTGACGTATTAAGAAAGAAGATGTTGACAAACGGTTTGTATTTTGATGGGACGTGGTAACGAAATCACATTTGTAGAAGATTGTTTATTGAGCGAAACGAGAAGGTTTGGCACCTTAAATAAAGCTTTAAAGGCATACTAAGTACAGTTACACAAGAATCCAGAATAGGAAGACTATTTTATAGGTAACGAGGTAAGTTAGGACTCGAATGTTTAAACAAGCTTAATTGCGAACGAGGTTTGTATGAACTAAAAGGATAAGGAGAATAATACGAGTATAGAATGAACGAATGACTCTTAAAGAGTATAAGTATGGGAATAGCATAAGTGTTGGACAGAGGAATGTAGTGTGTTAAGGATGAAGTCTCGTCATGGATAATCGGATATAATGCGTTTGTGAGTTGTGTGAAGTTGTATTAGGTCCAAAAGGTCTGCAAAGCACCGAATTTCTCATGGCACGTTTTACGAAATTTGGTAATATGGTGAAAACACTTATATATAGGAAGTACCAGCGGCGTATCCACCATGTTTTAACCACATTACGTCCGTTCCGTATTCGGTGCCATGTTACGTTCCGTGTCTTACCATACACAGTAGTACACTCTATGGTTCTCATACGCCTATCACTATAATCCCGTGTGCACCCGCGATTATCTTGATCGTCGCATGATCCGCATAGCTTGTACTAGTTGTGTATGAATTAGGGTATACATAATTTAAAAAAATTAAGAATGTGTACGTGTAAGAATGTAGTATGTAAGCAAGTCCATGCTTAAGTATGTATGGGACCCACGTAAGCAAATCCCTCGGATTACGCTTGCGTACGGGTACGAATGTATGAATCATGAGTATGAATGAAAGTATGAGCATAAGTTTAAGTATGAATACGCGTGTATGTATGAGCATAACCATAAAACGTATGAATATAAGTGTAGGTACGAATAATAAAAATTACGTATATAGTGTACGTTGGGACATCACGGATTTAAGTGTATAAAAACGTTCAAAAGGTCGAGTATGTAAATACGAATGATATAAATGGAATTGTCGCGATGAAACGACTAGAACGTGTATGATGTTATGCATGTATAGTTGTTTAATCGAAACGTTGAGTTTATCAAATCAAATTTAGATTGAGCATGATTTGAAGGGTAGAATATAGTTTGTAAATGTAAAAGAACATAAAGTACTCATTGGTTATGCATAACGTATTTTGTAATGATTGAAATGCTACTTTTGTTTAAAAAGGGAGTTTACGTATGTTGAAGATTTTCGGTCCCTGTAACGCCCCAAAATCTGAATGTTAATATTTGTTGTATGTTATTATGTGACACGTCAGGAAATAAATAACTAGGCTATTTAACCTAGTTAAGGGTATGGTCAAAAGTCTTAAATGATTAAGATAGTGTCGGTTATGTTTTAAAAAGGCAAACCCGAGGGGTTAAAGTGGAACAAGATGGAAGTTGTGTTATTAAAAGAAACTAACAACACACACAAACACACCTTCGTGTGTGTTCTAGATCGATCAGGAGACTCCCATGGAGTCTCAAACCCTAAACATGAAAGATCATCCAATTGGAAGGCTAAATGATGCTTAAATTCATAACCGAGCATGGATTAATGATCACCAACACGAGGGGATCATAAGGTATGTCTTAAATCTAGGATTGGTGATCATGGGTGAAGTGGGTTATGCTCTAATCCGTGAGTTCATATGAAATTGATCATGTATAAGGGTTAGAATCATCATATAGAACATGGGTTATGCAAGGTTTGTGTTAATTTGAAGTTTAGATGTGAAACCCGTTTGTTATGGTGAGGATGATGACTTGAATCACCATTTATGTTTAATTGTTGTTGAAAGAATGATGTATTAGGTGGGTATGATGAAATCTTGTTAGATGAATTAGGAGAAAAATGATGATGCTATGTTTGATGTTTAATTGGAAATGAAACATGATGATTAGTAGTAGGTTTTGATGGGATATGTATGAAATTAGAAGATGTATGTATGAATTAGTTGTAAGTTATGCTTAAAAGGTAGTACTTACATCAAGTGTATGACAAAATGAGTATAGTGTCGTCCGTATGGCCGATTACGATGTTACGGGTATATGTTGATGAGTTGATGGTTACATATGGTTAATAGTTGACTTTGAAAGTCAACAAGATTAAGAAACATGATTTGACTCGTTGTCGTAAAGGTAGGATAATAGGAAGTCGTTTGGTACATGTTATGTTAATATGTATTATTTGTAATTACATGATGAATTACATGTGATGAAAAGAGTATGAAGTCGATTATATGTTTTAATGCTTGTTAGAAATGATTAAGAAAAGTTAAGTGTGAATTATGCGAATGATATGATGGTTACATGTACCAATGAGTATGCTAATAAGGACGTGGTTTCGATGAAATGAAAGTATAGGAAACATGTCGAGACGGACTCAAGCTTGAGGTGTTAACGGGTCAAGAAGAGGCAAGGAATCGGATACGAGCACGGACGCATAAGGTAAGTGATTTCTGTAATCACTTCGTAGTACAAGTAAGTAATGAAGTGTTGTAATGAATTAAACCTGATGTTCGAGGTCAAATATGTGTTTAAGGTCTTTCGTCGTAAATGATGGGTTAATGTTGACCAAAATGCCCTTGATGGGTATTTTGGGGTAAACGATCTTAAAAGTAGCTTAGAAACAAGTTTTCGATTAGTGTAACGTTTTGGACAAGTATGGTAGTAGGGATGATGGTTTGGTTAGTCATAGACCAAATTAATGCATGAATACCCTTAACGGGTCGCAATGAGCATATGAATGATAATGTATTAAAAGGATGCAAGATATCCAAGAGTTTAGTAATTTATGATAGACGTCATGGATATCATTATGTGTATAAGAGGATATGGTAAAACGAACAAGTTACGTTGACGAATGCATGAACGGGTCAAGGTTGGGAAAAAGGGTAATAAGCCGAAGAGATAAAAGTCTGAGATTTTGTTAATCCGGATGTCGGTTCTTAACTCCAAAAGATGGAGAATTAAATTACGGACGCGTAGGAAAAAGAATCGGGTAAAACGGACCAATAACGAAGAAGTTATGACCGTTTCCGTGAAACGCGGACGTGCTGAAATCTGCAGCACTGCAGCAACAAACATTCTGTTTGTTTGATGGCGTCGCGCTACGCGACGGCCCGTCGCGCTACGCGACGGGGTGGCTGTTTGTCGAAAGTTGCTTGTTAGCTCCGTTTTGTATCGGGAACTCGTTTAAACGCGTTTTAAGTCGCGTATAACTAGTTTAACTCATGTTTTATGACCATTAGGGTAAGCGTATGTGTGAATGTATAAAGGTGGGATGACATGATCGTGCGTGACGATATAGGTATGTTGGTTCCCCTTGGGATCCCATAGCCCAGGTAAGAATCCCACCTTAGGTTCCATTTAGGAACCTTAAAGCGGGATCCCATAGCCCAGGTAAGAATCCCACCTCAGGTTCCTGAACCTTAAAGCGGGATCCCATAGCCCAGGCAAGAATCCCACCTTAGGTTCCATTTGGGAACCTTAAAGTGGGATCCCGTACTCCAGGTAAGAATTATTAATTTAATTCTCATTGGCAATCGCCCCTATGTGGATAAGCAAGCATGTATGTATGTATGAGTATATACGGGGATGTAATGATGTAGGAAGGGTATGTACGTATGTAGATGTGTATGTATGTATGTATAAAGATATGTATGATTATATGCAGGTATGAAATGATGTAGGAAGGGTTTGTATGTATGCAGATGTGTATGTATGCATGTATAAAGACCAGCATGAGTGTATGCATGTATGTAAAGTTGTAGGAAAGATATGTACGTATGTAGATGTGTATGTATGCATGTATGTAAGTACGTATGTAGGTTTGTATGTATGTATGTAGGTAGGTATGTATGTATGTATGTATGAAGGCATGTAAGTATGAATGTATGTATGTATGAATGGATGTGTTTAGGTATGCACGTACGTATGTATGT
>JARYGA010011195.1:0-28820 GCA_030545235.1 Helianthus tuberosus | reverse complement strand
AACTTTCTTTCAACTCTTTTACACTCAATGCACTTAAACCCGATAGAATCAGAGCTTGTTCTGATCTTCTATTCATTCTTAGTGATGCATTAGTTCTAGATCTGAATTCTATCCAGGAGAGATATTGATTTCGGGTTTGAACATGAACTACCGACTTGAACCGTGAATCGGTCGGACAAGGGTGATTCCTGTTCGGTCAGGTCACTTGGGCCGAGATAAGGGTTCTTTTGTTCAAGCAAGATATCAAAACGTCTCATTCAAAGCTATAACACTTCAAACAGAAACAAGTGTTAGGACGATCAGACCGTCGGAACGGATTGTCGTCCGATCGGATTGCCATCTGATAGACCGGCCATCCGATCGGGTTGCACTTGGTTCCTTACTTAAACTATTTTCAAACTATTCAAAGGATATGAACATTGAAATGGATAATCACCCGTTCAGATTTCCATCCGATCAAGCGACCGTCCGATCGTGTGACGTTTGGGACTTGGATACTTAAACAATTTTCAACATGTTCCGTACGTACGGATTGCCACCCAATCGGATAGCCATCCGATCGAGTGACCGTCCTGTTGTGAACTTGTTCTCAAACTGAGAAGTCTCACTAATCGGATTGCTGTCTGATCGAACGACCGTTAGATCGACCGACCTGAAAGGTAAAGATACTTCTCTATAGTTTGGACTCAACACCTGTTCACTCAGGGGTTGTTAAGGACTATTAATCACATGATTCGCAGTGGTGAATATGTGTTACGAACTGCCTTGCGCAGTCAACCCGCAGTCATTGGTATTGATAGGATCATGTCGATAACTTACGTGCTTCACATCACACGTTGTACGTGCTGGTTATGCGTAAACGATTTCGAATTCTATTATGCTATTATCAAACTTGTACACTATGTGTATTGACTTTTACTTTAACGTATGTGCAGGTGCTTAAGATGCTAGGACGCCTTGTTTGCTGTGTGATGAAATCGAGGCCAGGAAAGAGTCTAGAAACAAACAATTTATTTTTAATTGAAATCTGAGTTGTTGGAACAGAACTACTTGTCTTGAGTTTTGTCAGTAATAACTATGCTACTTATTATGTCACGTATGGGACGTGATGCTTAAAATAAGTGGTAATCGTAGTTGTTATGGAAACTTCTGGACAATCTGTTTCGCTCAATGCCGCGCCCCGATGTTTCCGCCATCGGTTGGGGTGTGACACTAATTAATACTAAGTCAAGGCATGACCCGCTCGTCTAATAAACCGTAGTACGTTGTAGGTAGTCGTGTACACCAGAAGAAGCTTTGAGTTACAGTTGGATACGAAGAACGCAGGATTGTGAGTTCATGTCCCCCTTTCTCTTAACTGTTTTCGTTTTATAACTTCGGGGGTGAAGTACATGTTATAAAATATTTACAAATGTTTATAAACGATTACAATTGTTATGGTTAGCTAAGGAAGGTACTGTTAGATCATGTGAATGGGTAGGCGCACTCTTAAGACCATTAATCCTTGTACGTGGACCGAGGGACATGAGTGATAGATCTATTTGGGTGTAGCGAGCCCACACCCATGTGGACCGGGGTTTGGCCCATGAGGTGACTATGTCTTACAGCCGGAGGCCCGATACAAAATCTGCTAGGTTTGAGCCTTCCTACGCCATTGCACACATGTTAATGGCCTTACAAACCATTAATTGATCTGTTTCCTTGTTTGCTTTCATACCGGGATTTACAAATACACACATACATACAATGATTTCAAAGGTTTATTCGTGCACACATACAAACACATGAACTCGCTCAAGTTTTCTTGATGTTTTCAAACTACATGTATTTCAGGAAATTAAATGTGGATCTGGCGGGCGTTTGGAAGTTTCAAGTGATGTTGGGAATAAAAGATGTCATCCGGTTTCTAAGGGGGATAGTGTGTCTTATCCTGGATAAGACACATCATTCAAAGCTTGGTTTTTATTAATGTCTTTTGTCGAGTCCTTATGGAACTCTAAACAATTTGCATGGTTTGTAATTTGGATTTAAAGTCTATGTTTCGATTCTAAAACAATGTCGTTGTGATGTTTTAAAACTTAATCAAATGGATGAACATCTTTAGCTTTATTGTAACAACCCTCGGATAAAACCAACGCCCTCATAATATTGCCGACACCCTGTTATATCTTAAAATGTCCTAATATGTCTTATATTACACCCCGTATGTAAAAACCGAGCCCAGAATAGGTTATGACATATAAAATAAATCAAAAATGAGAAAAAAGGAGTTGAGGCGGGCCGTGACATCCTTTATCATTAGTTTACGCGGGCGGTATCAGGGTTAAAACCTGATATCGATGAATCCTTTAGTTCAGGCGGGCCGCATAAGAGTCTTTGTTACTTAACGCGGACCGCGAGAGATCAACGATGTGGAGGCACCCTGAGCTGACACGTGTCTACATCGTGGCGAGTCTAGTAGCTGATCCAGCTAAGCTATAGTGTTGACTAGGGTTGACGCGGGCCGCGTAACCCTGGCCTGTGTTTTACGCGGGCAGCTTGAGAGTCCAATATAAGCTCTATATAAGAAAGCAACGGGTTTTCGTTTTCCGTCGCTCATTCTAAAAATCTAAATCACAAATTCTGTAGAAGAGTTATAATACACGGGTATTATACCCCTAATTAGCGAGGTTCTGCTCCGTTGTAAGTATTATAACCCTAGTTACGTAACAGTTGCGCTGCCCGATTTGATTTAGGGTTCCGTAACAACTGTCGTGGTTCTGCCCGACGTAGTTGTTGGAATGCCGTCTCGGGGAGGGTATCATTAATATTTTAAAAGGGTTATGATACTAACCAATGTATATTTGTATAAATTATAGATTATATCCAGGAAACCCTTACTATAAGCCTAAGACAGCAATGTGAGTTTATCCTCTTTTTGTTAACCTTTTTGGAATGTTTTACAAAACCTTAATTATTTACAATGTGATTAAGCGGTGATTGAGTCTTTGTAGTTCTTCGATTACTGCCAGTATTATGGGGTTTTGTATACAAAATTTATTACTACGAGTAGTAGTAAGTCGGAATGACAGTGCATTACCATTGGACGACGAGTTAGCCAATGGGTAATTTGACCATAGCCACAGATCCGGTCGAGTGGCAAATACTGAATGAGTAATTGTGTAGACATAAACAATGTGATCGCTCTCAATACTGTTTTAATTGATAAAATGTTTCTTGATTAAACTGGGATTCACTCACCAGTATTTCCGACTGACAAATGTTTTTAAAACGCGTTACAGGTAACACAATGTAAACAGCCAATTATGAAAGCCAGCTGGAGAGCACTGAAGGCTTGGGAAAAATGTGGCTATAAAAGTTACCTAATAAACGATGTTTTAAATTCAATAAGATAGGGTTTATCCCTATAAATGTATTGTAATAAGAAACTTGGGTTTTACCCATGTGATTATTAATATAAAATGAGGAGGTTTTACTCTGATAAATATTTCCTAACTACGGTCCTGATGTAAATTCCGCTGCAAGATTAAATAACACTGATACCACCGAAACTCTGAGATCGCGTCCGCCCGTTCCCGGGAAACAGGGATCGGGGGTTGCGACAGAAGGTGGTATCAGAGCCTAGCCACTGGTCTGAGCCAAAGAAGTGTTCTGCTGATACTTAAGTTATAAATTTTGTGTTAGGAAATAAATTATGGAAATACATGCATAACTGTATTTATTTGTTATGTGTTATTTGACTATATGTTAGTTTACAGTATGAGTGATTAAGGACCCTCAGACATGAATCGTCTGTTATCCGAATCACCTAAGAGTGAAGGTACCTCGTCACAGCCTGCCCTTTCTAGGTATTCTGCTGATCAGGAAGAAGGAGTGTTTGCTTTTAGAGCTCAGTCAGAAGAGTCGTTCCCTAATAAGAAACGAGGATGGTTCAGTAAGGAAGCTTTTGCTCGTAGGAAGAGAATGCGAAAGTTGCAACAGCAAAGAGTTCTAGCAGCTGCTAAACGTAGAATAGATGCCCATACACAGGATATGCTTAATAGAAACCTAGCTAATTTTCATATCCTAGCCACAACTGCTGCTGACCCGAGTCTGGAACAACTAGTAGCCCCACAACCACAAAACCCAGATCAACCCATGGAGATAGAAAACCAGGAAAACCAAGTAGAGATGCATGAATTTAACCCAGAAGAAATCCCTAGGGTACCTGTACCAAACCCTCTAGATCCAAATTACGACCCCTGGTGGGACGATAATAAGGATTCTGTGCAACGTTACCCTATCCAGGAATACCCACCCATATAGAACATAGAAGCCTACCCAGGTATGGACCCTATAGATCCCTATTACCATGATGAATATATTAGGGAAATTTTAGAGGATCCTTACCGATTTCAGGAACTTTCACCCCCATATCAGGAACCCGCACCCCAGATTCCAAACCCAGTCCGAGAACCTGCACCCCCAATGAGTGTAGAAAACGTCCAAGAACTTAGGACTTTTGGGGAGGAAATTTTAGAGAGCAGTGAGAGAATGCTTCAGGTAGGAGAGCGTCTCGTATGGAAATACGATGATCGTAATATGGATTTTTGGATAAATCCATATCCGTGAATGAGATGATGAAATGATGGTAGTAATAATATTATAATAATAATATAATATAATAAAAATAAAATAAAATATGTGTGTACGGATGCATATTATTATTAGTGTAATTTTCTTTCTGTTGGTATTGTAATCTTTATTTCTGTACTAGTGTGTAATAGACGCATAGTATATGAAAATAGAGTACAAGTCGCAATGATCGACGGTTTTGGTTAAATTGAGTGTCATGTGATTAACTATATTACCTATTATTTGTGATATTAATATGGGGTAAATGTTTAAAATTCAGATGGCCGACGAAGGAAATCAAGGAAATCTGAATAATGATAACCAGAGTAACATTAACGTGGTTAATGAGAATCCATGCATCAATAACAATAACAATCAAGTGGACAATAGTGCTATCCAACACATAGTAGCACAGGGAATTATAGATGCAATGCCTTTTATTCTTCAAACTGTTAAGGATGCTGATAATAAAAGTAAGCATAGCAGTAAGCGACCAAGTGAACCAGAAAACAACGTGAACAATGGACCTGTACTTCAAATGCCCATTCCCAAAAGAAGAAGAACCGTGCCTTACGGTTGTTTTTATAAAGAATTCTGGTCTTGTAAACCAATGGAATTCTCGGGCAACGAAGGGGCCATTGCAACTTTACGCTGGATAGAAAAGACTGAGGCAGTCTTAAGGATAAGCAAATGTGCTGAAGAAGATAAAATACTGTTTGCTTCTAATTTGTTTAAGAATGCAACACTAGAATGGTGGAACACAATCCTCCAAACAAAAGGAAGTGATAGAACCTACAATATGGAATGGGAAGAATTTAAGGACAAGGTAGAAAGAAAATTCTGCCCACCCAATGAAAAGGAACAAATAGCAAACAAATTCCTCAACCTTAGGATGACTAGTGTGGATAGTAAGGGATATACTAAAATATTCTTCGAATATGCTAGAATAGTACCAACTCTTGCTTCACCAGAACCAGTGTTAATGTCCCGTTATATTTGGGGATTAATTGGAGAGATAAGACACGTAGTCAAGGCAGCTAGACCTGAAACCATAGAAGAAGCTGTAGAACTAGCAAATACCTTGACAGATGAATTAGTCCGTACCCGAGAAGAGGATCAAAGGAGGAACCAAACCCAGAAGTTGACACAAGAATTTCGTTCTGGAAATTCCAATCGTGGGAAAAATATAGGTTCTACCTCTGCACCCTACTGTAGGTACTGCAAAAGAAAGCATTCAGGAAAATGCTCCATATACTGTAAGTTTTGCAAAATATCGGGACACAAGGAAGAAAACTGCAGGAAGAAAGTTAACAGCCGGGTATGTTACAATTGCGGAGAACAAGGTCATATCAAGCTAAATTGTCCAAAATTAGCTCCAGCTCCAGACAACAAGAATACTAAAAATGCTAGAGCATTCGTTTTAACTGCAGATGAAGCCAAGATGATTCCAGATGTCATAGCTGGTACGTTTTTAGTTAATGATATTTCTGCTAAAGTATTATTTGAATCTGGTGCAAACCAAAGTTTTATTAACACATCGTTTTACAAAATTTTAAAACAGTCATTAACTAAACTACCACTAGAATGCTTAGTAGAGACAACCAATGGAGAAACCGTTAGAATTTATGAAATCTTGCAGGGAGCAAGCATAGAAATTTTAAATCAGAAATTTATTGCAAATCTTTATCCCATGATTCTGGCAGGATTTGATGTTGTTTTTGGAATGGATTGGTTAATAGCCAATAAAGCCAGTATTTTATGTGATCAAAAGGTAATTCAAGTAAATTCACCAAAAGGTAAAACGATCACAATTAAAGGAGATAAACCTTCTAGGTCCACTAAATTTATCTATGTGATGAAAACTGCAAGTTCTATAAGAAATGGATCTATAGTGTATTTGATTTCCATAATCACTAACACTAAAGGAAAGGATTTAAAAGATATTCCTGTAGTATCTCAGTTTTCAGACATATTTCCAGAAGAATTGCCAGGACAACCTCCGGATAGAGAGTTGAATTCAGAATCCATTTGATACCAGGAACAGCACCAATTGCCAAAGCAACCTACCGTTTGGCACCTGCTGAAATGCAAGAATTGAAGAAACAATTAGATGAATTGTTAGAGAAAGGATTCATACAACCAAGTTCGTCGCCATGGGGAGCGCCAATACTGTTTGTTAAAAAGAAGGACGGATCAATGCGTATGTGCATTGACTACCGTGAATTAAACAAGGTTACGATTAAGAATCGGTACCCATTACCGAGAATCGATGATCTGTTTGATCAACTACAAGGAGCTCGATGTTTCTCTAAAATCGATTTAAGGTCAGGATATCATCAATTAAAGGTACAGGAAGAGGACATTCCTAAGACCGCATTTAGAACAAGGTATGGTCATTATGAATTTAATGTCATGACATTTGGTTTAACCAATGCCCCAGCTGCATTTATGGACATGATGAACCGAATATGTAAGCCATATTTGGATAAATTCATAATTGTCTTCATAGATGATATTCTAATTTATTCTAAGAATAAAGAGGATCATGCAAAGCATTTGCACGCACTTTTAAGTTTATTAAGAAAGGAAAAGCTTTACGCTAAATTCTCTAAGTGCGAATTTTGGTTAGAACAGGTACAATTCCTTGGACATTTAGTTAATCATGAAGGAATTCATGTAGATCCAACAAA
This sequence comes from Helianthus tuberosus, assembly GCA_030545235.1. Classification (NCBI taxonomy): domain Eukaryota; kingdom Viridiplantae; phylum Streptophyta; class Magnoliopsida; order Asterales; family Asteraceae; genus Helianthus; species Helianthus tuberosus. The sequence goes on along the minus strand of JARYGA010011195.1, from coordinate 21,516 downwards.
AATCGAGGCAATTACTAAATGGAAAACCCCTGAGTCACCAACCGAGGTTAGAAGTTTCTTAGGATTGGCCTGTTATTATAGAAGATTTATTCAAGATTTCTCTAGAATAGCCATTCCCTTAACTGAGCTAACCTATAAATCTGTTAAGTTTGAATGAGGAATAAAACAAGAAGACGCCTTTAGAATTCTTAAGCAAAGATTAACCCATACACCCATATTAGCATTACCAGAAGGAACTGAAGACTTCATAGTCTATTGTGATGCTTCTAAATTAGGTTATGGATGTGTATTGATGCAACGCCAAAAGGTTATAGCTTACGCATCTAGACAACTTAAAAATCATGAGAAGAATTATTCAACCCATGATTTAGAACTAGGAGCTATAATTTTTGCTCTTAAGATTTGGAAACATTACCTTTATGGCAGTAAGTTCACCATATTCACTGATCATAAGAGTTTAAGGTATATCTTCAAGCAAAAAGAATTGAATATGAGACAAAGACGCTGGATGGAGATGCTTAGTGATTATGATTGTGATATCCAGTATCATGAAGGAAAAGCAAATATAGTGGCAGATGCTTTAAGCCGAAAGTATCATGAAAAGCCAAGAAGGGTACGTTCTCTTAAATTAAATATGCAAGTAGATTTAAATGATCAGATAAGAGAAGCACAAGAATCAGTAATCAAGGATGATTCTGAAAAATTAAAAGGTATGCTAAAAGAATTGGAACAAGGAACAGATGGAATTTGGAGATTCCATAAAAAGAGAATGTGGATACCTAAATTAGGAAACCTACGTCATCGTATACTAGAAGAGGCCCATAAGTCTAAATATACGATGCATCCAGGAAGTGATAAAATGTACCAGGATTTAAGGAAAATTTTCTGGTGGATAGGAATGAAAAAGGACATAGCAGCCTATGTTTCTAAATGTTTAACTTGTTCACAAGTTAAAGTTGAACACCAGAAACCCTCAGGTTTGTTACAACAATTAGAAATGCCAATGTGGAAATGGGAATTTATAACAAGGGATTTTGTTACTAAATTACCCAAAACTAAGAAAGGAAATGATACAATCTGGGTGATTGTAGATAGGCTAACCAAGTCAGCTCATTTTCTACCAATGAAGGAAACAATTAGTATGGAACAATTAGCTAAACTATATGTAAATGAAATTGTTTCTTTACATGGCATTCCTTTATCAATTGTTTCTGATAGAGATAGCCGATTTACCTCTCATTTTTGGTCAAGTTTCCAAAAGGCAATTGGAACCAAGTTAAAGATAAGTAGGGCTTATCATCCACAAATGGATGGACAAAGCGAAAGGACAATTCAGACAATGGAAGACATGCTTAGAGCTTGTGTAATTGATTTCAGAGGTAATTGGGACGACCACTTACCTTTAATAGAATTTTCATATAATAATAGTTATCACACAAGTATCAATGCTGCACCATTCGAAGCACTTTATGGACGAAAGTGTCGAACCCCAGTCTGTTGGGCAGAAATTGGGGAAAAGCAACTATCTGGACTTGAGATAGTGCAAGAAACAACCGATAAGATTATTCAAGTCAAGGGACGACTGAAAGCAGCACGTGATCGACAAAAGAGTTATGCTAATAACCGACGCAAGCCATTGGAATTTCAAGTAGGAGATAAAGTATTGTTGAACGTCTCTCCTAGGAAAGGAGTGGTAAGATTCATCAAACGGGGAAAACTAAGTCCCAGGTATGTTGGACCTTTTGAGATTATTAGAAGAATAGGACCAGTAGCCTATCAGCTACAACTGCCAGAGGAAATGGCACGAATACATGATGTGTTTCATGTATCTAATCTCAAAAAGTGTTTAGCTGATGAATCATTAATAGTACTTCTTAAGGATATAGAGGTAAATGAACAACTCAAGTTTGTAGAAAGACATCTACAAATTGGAGACAGGAAAGTCAAGAATCTCAAACATAAGAGACTAGTTCTGGTCAAAGTGAAATGGGACTCCAAAAGAGGACCTGAGTACACATGGGAACTCGAGTCAGAGATGCAAAGGAAATATCCGTATTTATTCCAGTAGATCTTGAGGACGAGCTCTAAACAAGGTGGGGAGAATGTAATAACCCTCGGTAAAACCAACGCCCTCATAATATTGCCGACACCCTATTATATCTTAAAATGTCCTAATATGTCTTATATTACACCCCGTATGTAAAAACCGATCCCAGAATAGGTTATGACATATAAAATAAATCAAAAATGAGAAAAAAATGGAGTTGAGGCGGGACGCGACATCCTTTATCATTAGTTTACGCGGGCGGTATCAGGGTTAAAACCTGATATCGATGAATCCTTTAGTTCAGGCAGGCCGCGTAAGAGTCTTTGTTAGTTAACGCGGGCCGCGAGAGATCAACGATGTGGAGGCACCCTGAGCTGACACGTGTCTACATCGTGGCGAGTCTAGTAGCTGACCCAGCTAAGCTATAGTGTTGAGCAGGGTTGACGCTGGCCGCGTAACCCTGGCCTGTGTTTTACGCGGGCCGCGTGAGAGTCCAATATCAGCCCTATATAAGAAAGTAACGGGTTTTCGTTTTCCGTCGCTCATTCTCAAAATGTAAATCACAAATTCTGTAGAAGAGTTATAATACACGGGTATTATACCCCTAATTAGCGAGGTTCTGCTCCGTTGTAAGTATTATAACTGTTGGTGCACTACATCTGTCGACTTAGTCTTGTATCGAGTCTTACATTGAATTGTATAGATTAGGGCATGAGTTACGAGAAAATAGGAGAGTGTATGTTATTAGAAAGATGATTTCGCTCATAAGGTCAATAGGTTTCCCTTATATGGTCTTAGATAGGGGTTCGCTTATATGTACACATGAGGTTTCGCTCATGTGAACATGTCACTTGGAGCGAAACCTCAGCATCTATAAATAGGAGTTCCCATGAGCGAAATCAGATTAGAACTGTTGCCTTGTATTCCATACCGAAGCTCTGCCGGTGTGAAGAACTGCATGTAATCAAGTGTTAATCAATACAATCAGTGTTAAAAGTGAAGAATCAGCTATTTCTACCTTAGTTTCTTGTTATTCCGCACCTGAAACTGAGTGGAACACCTCTGAACGACTCGTTCGGGTCAGATCACGATCCTACAATAGCCCTAGTTACGTAACAGTTACGCTGCCCGATTGATTTAGGGTTCCGTAACAACTGTCGTGGTTCTGCCCGACGTAGTTGTTGGAATGCCGTCTCGGGGATGGTATCAATAATATTTTAAAAGGGTTATGATACTAACCAATGTATATTTGTATAAATTATAGATTATATCCAGGAAACCCTTACTAGAAGCCTAAGACAGCAATGTGAGTTTATCCTCTTTTTGTTAACCTTTTTGGAATGTTTTACAAAACCTTAATTGTTTACAATGTGATTAAGCGGTGATTGAGTCTTTGTAGTTCTTCAATTACTGCCGGTATTATGGGGTTTTGTATACAAAATTTATTACTACGAGTAGTAGTAAGTCGGAATGACAGTGCATTACCATTGGACGACGAGTTAGCCAATGGGTAATTTGACCATAGCCACAGATCCGGTCGAGTGGCAAATAATGAATGAGTAATTGTGTAGACATAAACAATGTGATCGCTCTCAATACTGTTTTAATTGATAAAATGTTTCTTGATTAAACTGGGATTCACTCACCAGTATTTCCGACTGACAAATGTTTTTAAAACGCGTTACAGGTAACACAATGTGAACAGCCAATTATGAAAGCCAGCTGCAAAGCACTGAAGGCTTGGGAAAAATGTGGCTATAAAAGTTTCCTAATAAACGATGTTTTAAATTCAATAAGATAGGGTTTATCCCTATAAATGTATTGTAATAAGAAACTTGGGTTTTACCCATGTGATTATTAATATAAAATGAGGTGGTTTTTCTCTGATAAATATTTCCTAACTACGGTCCTGATGTAAATTCCGTTGCAAGATTAAATAACACTGATACGACCGAAACTCTGAGATCGCGTCCGCCCGTTCCTATTGTTGTTTGTTATGGTTGAATGCAATGATATTAAGCAAGTCACACATAATCACGCTTCCGCAAAAGTAAGGGTGTGACAGTTTGGTATCGGAGCTTCGATTGTAGCGAACTAGGATACCTTCTCGAGTCTAGACTACAATCATTAGGGCTCTCACGAAAATATTTTTACAACATGTTTTCATTGCATACACAAAACGCCCAGATCCATGGAACAAACATTTTTTTTTACAAAAGAAAAGACAAGAAACATGATTGCAAGGTCACATTTGTGGTTTAGTCTTGGATAGACTAGGAAGGATAGAAAGGTTTCATGAGGAATAACAAGGATACATTTCATGATACATTGTCTTTGATTACATACTAAATGATAGTGGTTAATATATGTGCATATGTTATGATTGTTCTGTTACAGACACTATGTCTTCATTCGAGAGCGGATTGTCCGACACCGATGACCCTATGGCTATTGTCTCCGATGACGAGATCGCACCAGAGCTGGAGATCTTTACATCAGATACTGAGAACGACCCAGATATTCTATCAGACGACAAGGACGACTTTCAGCCGTTCGCGTTTCCTGACTTTGGAGATGACTTACCCCTTGCTGATAGTATTCCAGACGAGGATCCTTTTGTTGTTCCCATTCCAGTCCATGATCATCTTATCATCGGGCATCCCGATGGTGAGAATATTGTGGCACCGATACTCGCTCCCTTTCCTCTCGTGGTCATCCCTCTTGGGGATTGGCCTTTTGATGATTTGTTTGATGATGACGTTGATCTGTTTGTTGATGGTCCTCCTGATGACGCCCATGGTGATGGAGAGATAGACGAGGATATCGTTGCTATTCCACCTCTTGAGATTCCTATTATTGAGCTATCCTCTGATACTAGTTTACACTCCGTTTTAGACTCCTTTGAGTCTGTGACGTCTTCAGCCTTGCATGCAGTTGGATTACAGCGCTATGCCATTGATTCTAATGATGATGCGGCGATGTCAGCTGCACCATCTCCTCCACACGACCCCGAGCCTGGTCTTGAGCCAGATTTTGTTCCCGTATATCAGCCCGATGTTGAACCAGCTGATCCTGAGCCCATGCCTGATCATGACCCTATTCCTTTTGGTTTACCAGACATTGCACCCCTCATACCTATCCCAGTTCCTGCACCCATTGACCCTCCTATTATTGAGCCACTTATTCCTCCACCTGCACCCGCACCCGCTGATGTTGCTCCTTTTCCTCCTGTGGAGTCCGACGTCCATCGCACTGATTTGCCTATCGTTTTCCTTCAGGATATACCCGCACCCCGTCCAGGGGAAGGTACTTCAGGCCAGCAGCCTAGTCATGATCCTTATGTTTCAGCATCTTTTCACAGATCCCTCAGTCTACACCGTTTACCCCTTTTACTTCTTCGCCACTTGATGAGCCATTCCGATGGTTCCCACCGTATTCTATGCCGATTTCAGATCTCTACCGCCCCTCTCATTTTGTTGGCTATACGTGGGATGAGTTACATTTATCACTTCAGCTTCAGTATGAGATTATGAGTCACAGGATTTTGGAGCCTGAGCTGACTCTGCGCCCTTTACCGTGTCCTGGTCAGCCTACTTTTGTTCCCCCTCGTTCGTCACCGTCTCCATTTTCACATCCACCTGCTCCTCTTACTCCTTTTCTAGAGTTTGATACTCGATTCCTTACGGTCGAGCAGCAGATCAGTTATCTGCTGCGTCATGTATATGAGCTCGAGGAGGAGCTTGCGCATGTGCGCAGCTTGCTTTTCTTTCCTCCACCTCCTCCTCCACCACCACCATCAGCATAGTGATTTTATGTAGGTTGCATTACTTTTGATGAGAGCACCGCTATTGAGCCGAGCTTGTGAAGCCTTTTTGGAGACCACCTTTTGATTGTATGACTTTTGTAGATTGATAGACTTATTGGACAAGGGTAGTGTGACCCTGTGTTCCTTTTTATATGATACACTATGTAAAGCATGTAACAATACTTTGCGGTCGATGATTAATGAAAGCTTAATCGTCATGTTCTAATTAAATACGTTGTTGATTTACATGTTTGTGCTATGATTGTGACGTTATATGCTCGCTTGCTATGATAAATGCTATTTTATATACGTACTATTTATTATTTAGCGAATAAGACCTGACCTATACAATCTTCTTCTTAGAAGATGCCTCCTCGAAGGAACACTCAGTTGCCCACAACCGAGGCAGAATTACACGAACGAATTTCACAGGCAATCGCACAACACGAGGCCCTACGCTCCGAACATAGCGGAGGCACCTCAGGGAATAACCCACCTAACGGTAATGTTTAAGTTACCCAAGACACATTACAATATGTTTGGACATTTCCATGTGCGTTTTGCTAACGCTTTCTGTGAATAATGTTGCTTGTGTAGGCTGTACTTACAAGCAGTTTCTGGACTGCAAGCCTCCGAACTTTGACGGAACTGGAGGTGCCGTAGCTTCTGTGAGATGGGTTGAGAAGACAGATTCTATGTTACAGTTGAGTAAATGTGCGCCGGAGCACCAAGTCACTTACATTTCTGGATTGTTTCTCGATGGAGCTCTGTCATGGTGGAACCTTCTGGTTCAGACTCTAGGAGAAGCTGCAGCGTATGCTATGACTTGGGATGAGTTGAAAGAGCTGATGCATAAGAAGTATTGTTCGAGGGCAGAAATTCAGAAATTGGAAACTGAATTTTGGAATCTGAAGATGGAAGGTCCTAAGATAGCTGAGTATGTGCATAGGTTCCATGATTTATCTCGCGTGGTACCCTACTTGGTAGAACCAGAGTTCAAGAGGATTGAATGTTTCATTTGGGGATTGGCGCCCCATATTCTAAGCATGGTGATGACATCCAGGCCCCCAACAATTACTGAGGCAATCGACTTGAGCGTGGCATTGACTGAAGAAGCAATCAGATTGGGCAAGTTTTCGATTTCTGAGGGAAAGAAGAAGGAGACTCATGTGGAGTTGTCTGGAGAAAACAAAAGGAATTTTTCAAACTTCAAGAAGGGTACTCGTGCAAAAAACAATGCTAACAAGCGCAGAGACGCTAACCCACCAGTTGAGGCACAAGCTGGTGCTACCGGTACTGAAAATAGAGGAAAAAGGTATATGGGCACCCTGCCCAAATGTGATGTATGCCAGTTTCATCATACTAGTCGATGCAGAGTTGGAAAATGTGAAACTTGGGGAAAAATTGGTCATTCTAAGGAAACATGCTGGGCTGGTACTGGTTGTGGGAATGGTGGTCAGAGAGGAAATGGAAATGGTAATGGCAATGGCAACCGTGGTGGAAACGGTTATGGGAATAGAAATCGGGGAGGTAATGGAAACAGGAATTAGGCGGGAAATGGAAACAGCAGAGGGAATAATAACAACAATCAAGGTGGAAATGGGAATGGTCGCGGCCAAGGTTGTTATGGCTGTGGTGATGTAGGGCACTTCAAGCGGGACTGCCCAAAGAACAACCAAGCTCAGGGAAGAGTATTAAACATTGGAGCTAGGGAAGCTTGCCAGGATCCGAACGTAGTCACTGGTACGTTCCCTATCAATCAACATTTTGCATATGTGCTATTTGATACCGGTGCCAACTATAGCTTCGTATCCCTAGAGTTTAAGAATATACTTGGCTTAGTAGCAAGTAAGTTAGATATCCCATATTCGATAGAACTAGCTAATGGGAAGCTAGTAGAAGCTAGTGAAGTGATTAGAGGCTGTGTGATAGAGCTTTGAGAGCGGGAGTTTTTGCTAGATCTTCTGCCAATTGAATTGGGAAGCTTCGACGTAGTTGTTGGAATGGATTGGTTGTCGAGTAATCGAGCTGAGATTGTTTGCCATGAGAAGATTATCCGTATCTCGATGGCGAATGAAGAGACGATCGTGATTCATGGAGAGAAGCAGGATACGCCTCTACGGATTATCAGTTGTTTGAAGGCACAAAAGTTTTTGCATAAAGGATGTGTTGCCTTCTTGGCTCATGTCGTGGACAGGGAAGCCGAAGAACCGTAGCTTGAAGATATCCCTGTGGTAAGGGAATATCCTGAAGTCTTCCCCGAAGACTTGCCAGGATTACCGCCCCAATGACAAGTCAAATTCCATATTGAGTTGGTTCCAGGCGCCGCGCCTGCAGCCAAGGCCCCTTATCGACTTGCGCCTTCAGAGATGCAAGAGTTATCGACGCAGCTTCAGGAGCTACTGGACAAGGGATTCATTAGACCAAGCTTCTCGCCTTGGGGAGCTCTGGTTCTGTTCGTCAAGAAGAAGGACAGTAGTTTTCGTATGTGCATTGACTACAGAGAGCTAAACAAGTTAACCATCAAGAATCGGTATCCCTTGCCGAGGATTGATGATTTGTTCGATCAACTTCAGGGATTAAGTTACTGCTCCAAGATCGATCTTCGATCGGTTATCACCAGCCGCAGATTCAGGAAGAAAGTATACCGAAGACTGCCTTCAGAACTCGTTATGGACATTATGAGTTTCTAGTGATGCCGTTTGGGTTGACAAATGCGCCGCAGTATTTATGGACTTGATGAATCGGGTTTGCAAGCCATATCTTGATAAATTTGTGATTGTATTTATTGATGATATTTTGATCTATTCATGGACAAAGGAAGACCATGAGCAACACCTTAGAGCCATCTTAGAGCTGCTAAAGAAGGAGAAGCTCTATGCTAAGTTCTCGAAGTGCGAGTTTTGGTTACGTGAGGTACAGTTCCTCGGTCATGTGGTAAACAAGGATGGAATTCATGTGGATTCCACCAAGATCAAAGCCATCAAGAATTGGGAAACTCCGAAGACGCTCACCAAGATCTGACAGTTTTTGGGTTTAGTAGGGTATTATCGCAGATTCATTGAGGATTTTTCCAAAATCGCTCAACCGCTGACCTCCCTTTCTCAAAAGGATAAGAAGTATGAATGGGGAGACAAACAGGAAGAAGCTTTTCATCTGCTTAAGAATAAGCTTTGCGATGCACCTATTTATCCCTACCCGAAGGCACCGACGACTTCATGGTATACTGTGACGCCTCGCTTCAGGGATTGGGCTGTGTGCTAATGCAGCGAAAAAAGGTTATCGCTTATGCTTCACGCCAATTGAAGGTCCATGAGAAGAACTACACCACGCATGATTTGGAATTAGGCGCAGTGGTGTTTGCTTTGAAGATTTGGCGGCATTATCAGTATGGTACTCGCTGTACGATCTTTACAGATCACAAGAGCCTTCAGCACATATTCGATTAGAAAGAACTTAACATGAGACAGCGACGTTGGGTTGAGTTGTTAAATGACTATGATTGCGAAATCAAATACCATCCAGGAAAGGCGAATGTGGTGGCAGACCCCTTAAGTTGAAAAGAAAGGATTAAGCCCATAAGGGTTAGGGCTTTAGAGATGATTATTCAGACAGACCTCTCGTTGCGTATTCGTGCTGCACAGAGAGAAGCTCTTAAGAAAGAAAACATTAAGGTTGAATACCTCCGTGGGATGGAGAAAAGGTTGGTACCCAATGAGGAAGGAACCTTGTATTTTATGGGACGAATTTGGGTTCTTCTTGTTGGAGGTCTTAGAGACGTTATTTTTTATGAAGCTCATAAATCAAGGTACTCGATCCATCCAGGGTCGGACAATAAGTACCAAGATTTGAAGGATTATTATTGGTGGCCAAGACTTAAGGGCGATGTGGCTACTTATGTTGGGAAGTGTATGACTTACCCTAAAGTGAAGGCCGAGTATCAGAAGCCTTCAGGTCTTCTGCAGCAACCAGAGATACCCCTGTGGAAGTGGGAGTAGATCTCTATGGATTTCATAACGAAGTTGCCCAAGACTCCCAGAGGTCATGATACAATTTGGGTAATCGTGGACCGTTTGACAAAGTCTGTGCACTTCTTGCCAATCAGAGAGAAGGATAACACTGGTAAGCTAGCTGAGCTGTACCTAAGGGAGATAGTAGCATGTCATGGAGTGCCTATCTCGATTATATCAGACAGAGATGGAAGATTTGTGTCAAGGATTTGGCAATCCTTTCAAGAATCTTTCGGTTCTCAGTTGAATCTGAGTACAACTTTTCATCCACAGATGGATGGTCAAAGTGAAAGAACGATTCAGACGCTAGAAGATATGCTACATGCTTGTGTAATGGATTTAGGTGGCAGTTGGGATACTCATCTGCCTCTGGTTGAGTTCTCCTATAACAACAGCTACCATACAAGCATCCAAGCTGCACCGTTCGAGGCTCTCTACGGACGCAAGTGTCGATCACCGTTATGCTGGGCAGATGCAGGGGACAGACAGCTGGTTGGTCCCGAACTGGTCCAAGAGACAACTGATAAGATCATGCAGATCCGAGAGCACATCAAGGCGGCTCGTGATCGCCAGAAGAGTTATGCAGACCAAAGACGGAAACCTTTGGAATTTGAAGTGGGTGATATGGTTCTGTTAAAAGTCTCACCTTGGAAAGGTGTGGCACGCTTTGGGAAGCGTGGAAAGTTAAACCCACGTTATATCGGACCGTTTAGAATTTTGGAAAGGGTTGGTTCTGTAGCGTACAAAGAGCTACCAGCAGAACTTAATGGTGTTCATGATGCATTTCATGTATCTAATCTAAAGAAAAGTCCAACTCAAGAGACAGTGGTCATCCCTGCTGATGAAGTTCACATTGACGACACGCTTCATTTCACCGAAGAACCCATTGAGGTTACAGATTGGAGGGTTAACAAGACTCGGAGGAGTAGTGTTAAGCTTGTCAAGGTTCGATGGAACGCACGTCACGGCCCAGAGTTTACTTGGGAGCGTGAAGGCCAAATGAAAGCAAAATATCCTCATTTGTTCCCCAACTCCCCTGCGGTTAGTACTAAAGATTAAAATTTCGGGACGAAATTTTCTTAACAGGGGGAGAATGTGACAACTGTCAAAATTCCAGGTATCCGTACAATTATTAAACAATGATTAGTGCTTAATGACTGTACTGAATTTCAATTAATGACTTGAATTGTGTTCTGGTTATTGCTATTGTGCATACATATGCATTACATATTGCAATTGACATACCATTATTGCATGCAAACTTTGTTGATTCAATTGATGTACGAAACACAATTAGCACAGTTATCAAATAAATCAGAAAAATGCTGACGGAGTTCAGTACATAGACAGACATTGCATTGAGACACAGAATGAGCCAGAAACCAAGAGTTACACTAGTATAGTGTGTAGGAAAGGAAGGATCACAAAACTGCCTTCCTAGAGATAGTTTAAGTGCTGGAAAGTGCCTAAAACTCACATAAACTGTAGAATTCTACAGAAATTAGCAAAATTCAGCATTTAAACACTCTAATACCATGCAGAAATATGGTTAAATAGTCCAGAATACTTTCCTAAGTATCGGGAATCAAAACTGTCACAAAAGGTAACATAAAGCACACTAAACTACATAGTTTAGCACCTTAACGAACCAGTAACTAACCGAACAACCGGACACTACCCGAAACATCAAATTTCCACTAGAAGCATTGTTTTATCATTACCGAGCTAATTATGGTCCCCGAACGTCATAACACATTATATAACAACTAGTAACTAACTAACCTAACTAATACTTGATTTTTAACCAACTAAACTAACTATTGGTTATCACCTAGCCTAAGACCCCCCCACCTATAATCGGCCAACGTCTTGGCCCCACATGTGATTTTATTTAGTTATTTTATTAGATTAGGTTTCTCTTTTTAAAACATATAAACCATTGGAAAATATGTGTTGGTGGATTATAAGAAGTTAACCCTTAAGACATAACCATTTCATTCTCAACGCTTCACTCAAAAACTCTCTTCTTCTTCCCTTCCCCTTGCTCACGTCCAAACACCATCACCCACACATCCATCATCATCTTTCATTCTTCATTCAATCTACACATATACAAAGGTGTTAGAAGGTGTATAAGGAAGCTTGTAACTCTTGGAAGCTAAAGGACCTCTCACACAAGCTTTTATCCTTTTCATTTTCATCTAGTGATCATCCCTAGCCTTGAGCTAGTAGTAAGATCATTCTACTCTTGATTTTACATCTTGTTTTGGTGGTTAAAAGAAGATACAAGTTGTTAATCATGAAGAACACAATGAATCAAGAGCATGAAACTTGAACATAAGACTAAAAACATAAGAAAACAAGTTGTTTAAGTATTGTTATGATTGTTGATTGTTGTTTGCTCATGTTATTGATGTTGATCATCATATGATCTTGCTAGATAGTGATTAAAGACATAATCTAGCAAGATGAGAGGATGATTATGTTAAAGATCAATAGATCATCTTCATGTAAATCATGAACTTGAAAGTATAAATTGTTTTTCTTGTTAAGTGATGATCAAAGAAAACATAAAGACTTGTAAATCTTTGATTTCAAGAAAGATTTTTCAAGAAATCAAATTAAAAATGCAAAGTTTACTTAATCTTGGTTCTTAAAGAAATTAACCACATTTTTAGTGGTTAAACAAGTGTAAAAATACATATGTAATAAGAAAAACTCAAGAAGAAACATTTTCAGAAAAATGATTTACAAGTTGTAAAGGACTAATTTCTTTAAAAATGATGTTTTTAATTAAACAATCACACTTTAAAGGGTAACTAGGCTTACTAAACACACTAGTAAGTTACTATATATTTTTGTAAATTTTCAAGTTCATGAGGTAGTAGTTTATGCTTGATTTTGGCAAATTGGTAAGTGTAGATTGATTTGTTGTTGATTGTGTTGATTTATAAAAGAAAATGATATGCTTTGAAAGCATGGAAACCTCCATTTTTAGGGGAAACTATGGAAATTTTTTTCTAGAAATGAAACACTCAGAAAAATATTACTAAACAAATATTTACAAGTATATTTTAAACCATGAATTTTCATATAAAGTTTGCCAAATTTTTTGTTACATGAATTATAAATATTGGAGGTTGATTTTTGTAAATAAAAGTGACTAAATATGTATTTAGGAAAATATATATTTAGATGTCACAATGTGTGTGATTATTTGTATATTATGTGTATTAGTTATATTATTTTAGGACTTGAAATAATATAACTCACCAAAATACCAAGAAATTACAATCCAAAATATTACCAAAATTCCAATAAATAAATATACAATTTACACCCAAAATATTGGACAAACCAAACAAGGAGTATAACTTATAAAATATTCCGGAAAATTAATTCATAAGTATATTTTGGTAATTGGTATTTTGGACACCAAGAGAATGAAAACGTGATTTTTACAATTATTACAAAAATATACCACATTTTTAACAAGGAGAAAATAAATTATTTTTAGGAAAATAAAAAAATATATACATTTTCTTTGAATTGTTAGAAGATATATTATTGGGAGAAAATATATATATTTTCGTGAATAAACATGAGATACATTATTTTTGGGTGAAAAATAAGTTTATATATATTTTCCAAGTTAAACTTGAAAATATATTATTTTTGAGACTCATATGAAAGTTATAAATATTTTTGCCAAGGAAAAATTATAAGTAATTTTTTTATGTAATATTTCTTAAAATATATATTTTGGAAATATATATTGATGTATTTTGATTAGAAATATTATTCCGGAAAAGTTAATACAAAAATTAAGTATAAGGATACTTAATAAACACAATGGAAATGCATATTCTCGTACGTATAAATACACACCGGAATACGCCACCGATACTTGGCAGAAATATACAAGGATAAGAATACGAATACTAATACACCCATCCTTGGGGAATTATTCATGTACAAATACATAAGTGTGACGAGTTAGAATATATTATTTTAACCATTATTCCAAAATTTGGTAAATATAATTTAAGTTAAAATATTTATTATTTTGACAAATAATTATATAACTTGGAATAATATGGATGACACAAATAAACGTAACTCAAAGACAATAATTAATACTAAGTCAAGGCACGACCCGCTCGTCTAATAAACCGTAGTACGTTGTAGGTAGTCGTGTACACCAGAAGAAGCTTTGAGTTATAGTTGGATACGAAGAACGCAGGATTGTGAGTTCATGTCCCCCTTTTCTCTTAATTGTTTTCGTTTTATAACTTCGGGGGTGAAGTACATGTTACAAAAGATTTACAAATGTTTATAAACGATTACAATTGGTATGGTTAGCTAAGGAAGGTACTGTTAGATCATGTGAATGGGTAGGCGCACTCTTAAGACCATTAATCCTCGTACGTGGACCGAGGGGCATGAGTGATAGATCTATTTGGGTGTAGCGAGCCCACACCCATGTGGACCAGGGTTTGGCCCATGAGGTGACTATGTCTTACAGCCGGAGGCCCGGTACAAAATCTGCTAGGTTTGAGCCTTCCTACGCCGTTGCACACATGTTAATGGCCTTGCAAACCATTAATTGATATGTTTCCTTGTTTGCTTTCATACCGGGATTTACAAATACACACACACATACAATGATTTCAAAGGTTTATTCGCGCACACATATAAACACATGAACTCGCTCAACTTTTGTTGATGTTTTCAAATTACATGTATTTCAGGAAATAGAATGTGGATCTGGCGGGCGTTTGGATGTTTCAAGTGATGTTGAGAATAAAAGATGTCATCCGGTGTCTAAGGGTTTGGATAGTGTGTCTTATCCAGGATAAGACACATCATTCAAAGCCTGGCTTTTATTAATGTCTTTTATCGAATCCTTATGGAACTCTAAACAATTTGCGTGGTTTGTAATTTGGATTTAAAGTATATGTTTGGATTCTAAAACAATGTCGTTGTGATGTTTTAAAACTTAATCAATGGATGGACATCTTTAGCTTTATCATATAGTTGTTTGTTATGGTTGAATGCAATGATATTAAGCAAGTCACACATAATCACGCTTCCGCAAAAGTCAGGGTGTGACAATATTTCTTCCAAAAACGAAATACCACAAAATGGTATTCTTGTTTGTGAAATTTTTGATGTGTGGGGACTCGACTTTATGGGACCTTTCCCACCATCAAAAGGAAACAAATATATACTTGTGGCAGTTGATTACTTGTCTAAATGGGCCGAGGCCGAAACACTTCCAACAAACGATGGAAGGGTTGTGGTAAGAGTTCTGAAAGATTATTCTCTCGTTTCGGAACTCCAAAAGCATTAATAAGTGATAGAGGTACCCATTTTTGTAACCATCAACTTGAATTTTTTTTTAACAAGGTATGGGGTCTATCACCGGGTCTCAATAGCATATCACCCTCAAACAAATGGACAAGCCGAAGTCACTAATCGAGGTTTAAAAAGAATACTTGAAAAAACCGTAGGATTAAATAAAAAGGAATGGGCTTATAAATTAGACGACGCTTTATGGGCTTTTCGAACGGCGTATAAAACAACAATAGGTACAACCCCATATAATCTTGTCTACGGAAAAAGTTGTCATTTGCCGGAAGAAATAACACACAAAGCCTACTGGGCAATTAAAAACGTAAACTTAGACTTAGAATTGGCCGGTAAAAATCCATTTTGTCAATTAAATGAATTAAACAAATTAAGAAATCACGCATACTCTAACTCCGAAATTTATAAGGAAAGAATGAAAAATTTGCATGATAAACACATTAAACCTAATGAATTTCGGGTAGGAGATCAAGTTCTATTGTTTAATTGACGACTTCGATTATTTCCTCGTAAGTAAAAGTCTAGGTGGACGGGACCTTTTTCCATCACCCACATTTTTCCACACGGTGCAATTGAGATTAAATCTCGGAATGGAATTCCATTCAAAGTCAATGGCCAATGGGGCCGTGTCCGCGCAACTGTCGGGATAAAACCCCTTTTCCTAAGTCATTTCTCACTTCCACACGACCCGTTTCCCCGCAAACTCTCTGGTTCCACTGGAAATTTCTGCAGATTTCCACATTTTTCCGACTTCCGACAACGTCAAGGTATGATTCTATTATCATAATTAGTTAGATTAATCACCTGCATGTAGTTTAACATCAAAAATTTGGGGGAAAATCTAGGGTTCTTCAACTTGAACCGAATCAAACCTCAACTTTTTGCTTAGATCTGTTAGTATTAGTTTAGATGCATGTTATAGGAAGTAAATCAACTTGAATTGTTTGTAGATTTTCCCGATTTCTCACAAAAAACCTCAAACCCTTGTTTTTGAACCGAAAAAGATGAAATTGATGGGGTAAACGGTTTGTTTTGGGAAGAACGACACTTGGGGTTTCATTTTCGGGGAAAACCGCCTCTACTCAACCCAAAATTTTCAAGTTTTCGGGACCGGGTAAAAAAATGAAGTATTTGGGAAACAGACGCCTGAGCACGGGGGCGTGTTCAGCTGATTTCTGGTGAACATGTGGCGTGTCCACTGAACACGGGGTCGTGTTCAACTGACTGTTTTCAGTTTTCTTCGAAAATTATACTGTTTCATGCTAATTGTTTGATGTTTTCTTTCAGATGGCCAAGAAGTTTACGAGGTTCGGCCCGAATGAGTGGGCTGCTCAAGCACGGTTCGAAGTTCTCAAGACTAGGCCCGAAGAAGTTCTCTAGAAGCAGTAGGCCAAATCAACCGCTTCAACAGCCTTGTTACTGCACTAAGAGCAGCTCTTTACACTCGGCTCCACTCCGTGCACGAGTATAACATGGAATTTTATAGCACGTTTGCCTTCAAGGCGAAAGCGGAGCCATTTGACAATGAGGGGGTGGAATTCCGTAGTGTAGGGGTTATGTACTCAATTTCAATTGCATAATTTGGGGCTATCATTGGGTTGTATGCCGAAGAGGATGCTGGAGAGGAGGAGAACACTAGCGGTCTCCGCGAACTTACACAAGACCAACGCCAAGCAGCATGGGCTCAGATTGGGGAGGGACATTATAACCCAAGCCAGACCAAGACCACACAGTTGAGGGACCCTCTCTACCGCTACTTCCATAGGGTCCTCAGCTACTCCCTCTGCCAGAGACATGACAGTGGTGGTGTTGTAACCTTGCGTGATCTGATAGTCCTCCACTGCATTCACAAACGTATAAGCCTCGATGTTCCACACTTGCTACTTCGCAACATGCACTTGAACCAACTTGCTACTCCCCCGACCCCAATTTTCTATGGAGGATGGATCTACCATCTCTTCAAGCATTTCGTGCAAGGGATGCCAAGGTCCTTCCATAGGGGCCCATGGTCGGGAAAAGTGGACCTTGTCATTTGTGGCTCCATGAATTTAATCAACGAAGCAGATGACGGGACAGTCAGATTTCAGACGGTTCAAGGGCATGTGTGGAACCCTCAAGGAGCTCTAGCCCTTCACTCTCCACAAATCCGTCCTCCTCCACAGTACCAGTATCAGCCACGTGATCCGGGCCAATCCTCCTCTCAAGGAGGTGGTTTTCCTAATTTTCAAAGTTTACATGATTTGTTGCAGGAAAACATCATGTGCACCTAAAACACCTACAATATGGCAAGCAACACGGAGTTATGGAGAGGAACATCTCTGAAATTCAAGATGACATCGGAAATATCCGGGAGTACATAGTGGGCCAAGGAGGGGATGATGAGGACGAGGATATGGATTGAGCATGAGGTATTGGTGGTGGCATTACACGGTTGAAGGTCGTAACAGGTTAACCCTTTTCTCTAACGAATAATTTCATGGCATGCGTGCCACTTGTTGAATGATTTACTTTCCTTAACTCTTTTACTTTCCTGCATTTTTTTTAGTTTGTGTTGTGGATGTTGAAACTTTGGTAAATTAGGATGTTGGATATTTTGTTTGGTGTGGTATTTTTAAGTAAAGAAGGTACCTACGAGGCTTGGAAGCACTAAGTACTAGTGCTACATAAGCCTGGAAACCAGAACTGGAAGCAAAAACCTATTTTTACAGACTGATTGTCCACACGGGGCCGTGCCTAGCCAATACGCCCTCGTGTCCACCACCCTGTTGCTGCTGTTTGTTTAAAACTTGCCCAACACGGGGCCGTGTCTAACTAACCAATAACACCAAAACCTTGTTTTAAATACCTTTTTACGCATTAGATCAACCTAAAAACTTATTTTTGGGACACATTGAGGACAATGTGTAATTTAATTGTGGAGGGGGGGGGGGGATGCTAAAACCTTGAATTTTGCAAGTCCTAATAACAAGCCTTACACAAAACTCTATTGGAACCGCTAATCACCCCAATTTTTTTTGAAAACTTTTCATTTTTTTTACTTGTCCTGGTTTAATTTGGGAATAACAAGTTCTAAAAATGTTATATTTTTACAAATTTAAAGCTGATAGCGTACTGATAAAAAGAATCAGTATAAGAAAATTATGAAACGGCATGACAAACCTAGTTAAAATTTGATTATATATACTTGATCACATTATAAACCCATTCCCACAAAAAGTGAGTTTTGAGCCTTTATTGAGCATACAAATATACATCTTTAAACTAAATGCTCATTTTTCGTTTCTTGTGTGATTAACCGCTTGGTTTCTTACGACTCTAGAACTTGCCATGACGATACATTCCCGGTCCTTACCAACTTAAACCCAAGTAAGTAAATGATGGAGGCATTAGGACTAACCCTTTTTCTTTTCAACACCATTATTTTTCTTTTTCTTTTAACCTACCCAAAATCCTCCTAGTTAACCCCTTTGAGCCTAAACCTTTTCGTTTCTAAACCCACAAAACAAACACCTTTTACCCATCAAAACCCTTTTTATTTTTAAACCCTTTCTTTTAGTAAAAAGCTCGGTCTTCATGTGACATCCCTTATTAAAAAAAATGAAGACTAGCAATAAACAAACAAGTTCCTCAAAAGAAACTTTGTTTGAAAAGGCTTTATTTGAATAAAAGTCACAAAAACAAAAAAGTTTTACGACGACCAACGCTTTTTACGCTTTTCTCCCTTTTTACTAACCACTAACCCAAAACCACCTACCTTTAACCCAAGCCCAATCCTTCCCCAAGTCCTCTTGATATTTACAAAGGTTTATAGTTAAAAAGGAGGAGGATTGATTGCTTGGCAAGCTTATGGTATGAGTAAGTTCCATGCCGGTCTCGAGTGTTTCACAAAAATACATCTCCGGCCGAGTGTTGAGTGATCTCCCGTGAGGTATGTAAACTTGTATATAAATGGAATTTTAAAGAGGCATGTTATGCCCCACCCATACCCGCGTTTCGATAGTTCGTATAACTAGCACTTGTTCGTTGAACTTCGGTGTCTCAACCGGTTATTCACTTACCGAAGGTATATCTAAACCCCCTATGGTTAATGTTCTATTTCGTGTATGCATGTCGGTGATCTTGTTCCATTATGGGTGTTCCTTGGTATAAAATTGTTCATGTTATTTTGCTACATACGCTTCCGTTGCTTTAAAATGTGTATATAATTTTAACTAGTTAAAGTTTATTTTAAATAACTTATATACACATGTACTCTTACTTGTCAAATGTGTTTTTGACTTATCCTTGTAACAAATAAACACATACGTAATATGAAACGGGTTCATAAAATAAAAGTAAAATTATACCACGGACATACTTCAGTGGTATCAGAGCCAATGCTCACCACATGCAAATCGAAACCGTTCTTATTTCACCGGAATAATAAGCCACAAACTTTAAAAGTCTAAAGTTTTTGATGTATTTTATTTTGGGCAATATATATATTATTGGCCATATTTTATTTGTTGATATTTTGTTGACCAAAATTGCCCAAGTATACTTTTGGTTATGTTGAATATGTAAATCGGGTTCGACTGTGACAACCGTCACTTTTCCGTACATTCCGTACACTAATTGAACAGTAATCTGTGCTTCAATAACTGTGCATGATCTAGTTTACAATACAAATGAATTTCTGATTACTGTTATATATATACAATGGAATTTCATGTTGCAAGACTTTTATCAATACTACATGCAACACGATATAGTTCTAATAATGCACATAACAGAATTGGCACCATTATCAGACAAACTAAAAGCACTGACGGGAGTTCAGTACAGAGACAGGAAATGTTTTGAGAACCAGTGTGAGCCAGAAACCAAGTACTACACTAGTATAGTGTGTAGGGAAGTAAGGACCACAAAACTGCATTCATAAGTGATAGTTTAAGTGCCGGGAAGTGCCTAAAACTCACCCAAAGTGTAGAATTCTACATAATTAAGCAACAATCAGCTTTTTAACAAGCTAGTTTCATGTAAAAATATGACTAAATGGTCCTGACTGCTTTCCTAAGTGTCGGGAATTAAAAGTGTCACAAAAGGATACATAAAGAACACTAAACGGTATAGTTTGACACTTTAACGAACCGGTATCTAACCGAACAACCGGACACTACCCAAAACACCAAAATTATACGAGAAACATTGTTTTAATGTTTCTGAGCTAGTTATGATCCCCAAACACCCTAACACACTATATAACACATGTTACACATAAACACTAAACATTATACTTAACTTTTAACTAGATCTCTAACTTACCATTTAATCACAAGTAATACCCCCCCCCTTGGTTGGGACGGTCACCATGTGCCCCCCACCATAATCTTCCCTTGATCTCCTAGATTTCATTTGATCTCACTATGATTTGCTAAAGATTTGGTCTTGTACTTAGTAGACACAATAACCATTGGATAAAGGCCTAAGTGTGTGTATAAGTTAAACATGAAGGATCATAATCACCCACACTTAACACACCACTCCACCTCCCTTCCCTTCTCTCCCTCTCGGCCATGAATACCCACCAACACCACCACCATTATCAACTCACTTCCCTCCATTCCAAGATCATTACATGATGTTAGAAGGTGTTTAGTGAAGCTTGGTGGTCTTGGATCTTGAAGGACCTCTCCCAATTGCTTTTATCCTCCACATTTGTCATCTACAACATCTTGTGTTCATCCCTAGCCTTTGTGCTAGTAGTAAGGCCCTCATAACCCTTTGTTACTTCATATTTTGATGGTTAAAAGATGATACACATTGTTAATCTTGATGAACACTAAAGAACTTGATAAAAAATCTTTAACATAAGCTTATAAACATATGAATACTTGTTGTTTAGTGATGATTTGCTTCTTGATGATTGATGATTTATGTTAGTGATGTTAGACACCATAAGAAACCTACTAGATTGTGATTAAACACATGATCTAGAAAGTTAAGGTGATGATCTTGTGAAAGACCAAGATCACCATGCTTATTGTTTTCATAAACTTGAAAGATGAGATTGATTTTTGTGAATGATGTAGTATGTAATATGTTACTAGACATAAACATGGATGATTTCAAAAATAGTTTTCCAAAGAAACCAAGTTAAATCACAAGATTTACATGAACATAGTTTTTAAAGAAAATAACCATATTTCTAGTAGTGAAACAAGTGTAAGAATACATTGTTTACAAGAAAAACCCAAGAAAATGATTATTGGAAAAAATCATCTAGTAAGTTGTAAACACCTAAA
>JARYGA010011194.1:0-26252 GCA_030545235.1 Helianthus tuberosus | reverse complement strand
GCAACGTTGTCTTGTCGTTATTTTAAATGGCAAATTAAATTACATTATGTATATCACTTAAATTGTAAAAGTTTTTAACAAACCCGTATTTCCGATGTATGTGTAATCATTAATTAAATGATTATTTTCGCAAAATATACGTTAAACCTTGATTTATAGGAACGGGTGTTACATTTAACCACAAAAAGGAATCTTCCTTAATCTGCTCCACAGTTTCTTGAACTCGGACGAACTTTCCTTCGAAGACCTTTTGGTTTCTCGCATGCCAAATTCGCCAAAAAGACGCCTTCATAATGACATTGATCATTTTCCTCCATTTTTTTGAACCTGGTGCAGTCTCTATCACTTCAATCAGGCGTGGGACTGATTCGATATTAGGCGGCATAGAGACTCTAATCCAAACGAAGATGTTCCACCAGATCGCTCTCGCCAGAATGCAGTTTATAAAAGTGTGGTTGTTGTCTTCTACGCCATAACCGCAACGGTCGCAGGTCACATTCGGAAGAGATACATCTCTGTTACTCAGCTCAACTTTAGAAGGGAGTTTACCCATAGATGCCCTCCATGTTAGAAACTCGCTTTTTGAAATCGCCCAAGCGTTCCAATGGAACTTTCCCGGGTTATCGGCCTGCACCCCTTGTTTCATAATTTGCATTCGAATGCTTTTAACAGAAAAATCGTCTCCACTTTCATTAGCCCAGGCCCATTTATCCTTTCCTGTCTTCAGATGGTACTGGTGCAGTAGATTCATGAGCGCAGAAACCTGCTTCCATTCGCTTTCCGTCTGCGGGTCTCTGATCCACGACCACCCCCACTGCTGAGAATTCTCACTAGCAATAGCATGAGATGCCACACACCCATTTTTAACCGCAGCTAACATGAAGATGTCAGGAAAGCGAACTTTCAAAGGCTCACGCAGGAGCCATCGGTCCGTCCAGAACCCCGTATTTTGGCCGTCACCCACTGAAACACTCAACTGCTCTTCAATGTTAATATTCAGCTTTTGGAGGGACTCCTTGACTCCGAAAATGTCCTTCCAAATACCTGGAACGGTCTTTTTTATCGGTATGATCGAGATAATATTTCTGTTCGCGTGGATGGCCCGAACAACCGACGCCCAGAGCTGGTTCGGGTCATTTTTATAACGCCACCACCACTTACACAACATCGCAAGATTGAAATCATTAATCCCTCCCACCCCGACCCCACCAAGAGCCTTCGGTTTCAGAAACGTTTCCCATTTTACCCACCTCATCTTTTGAAAGCGACCTGTTTTTCCCCACACAAAATCACGTCTGATCCCTTCCAATTGCTTTATAATGTATTTCGGGGCTGGAAACAAAGATAAAAAATAAGCTGGCAGACTTCCCAGTATAGATTTTGCCAGAGTTACTCTTCCAGCTAGCGACAATTGCCTCGCTTTCCATCCCGAGAGCTTTTTCTTGAATTTCTCCACAATTGGCCTCCAAAACACAGTTCTCTTCATGTTTGCCCCTATAGGAATCCCTAAATAGTTGAACGGGAAGCTTCCTATCCCACAGTTGAGAACTTGAGCCAACCTTCCCACTTCCGCGTCGTCCACCCCTACACCATACAGTTGGCACTTTTGATTATTAATCTTAAGACCCGAGACTAGGAACAAGCATCTAAGGAGTCTTTGAAGGCTCACGACGTTGTGGTCCGACCATTCTCCGATGAAGAGGACATCATCGGCGTAGCATAGATGGGATATGATAGGGTCACCGTTGGGGAGCTTTATACCATGAAAAAGACCGAGATTTACCGCTTTATTAATAAACATCACAAGAACTTCCATAGCGAGGATGAAAAGGAAAGGGGATATAGGGTCTCCTTGTCTCAACCCTCGTTTGTATTGGAATTCATTTGAAGGGGAACCATTAACGAGAACCGAACCCCTCCCGGATTTTAAACAACCTCTAATCCAGCCTACCCATTTATCTGGGAATCCCATAAGAATCATAACTTTAAAAAGGAAATTCCAGTTTAAAGAGTCGTACGCGCGCTGAAAATCCACCTTAAAAATAAGCATTTTCTGTTTACATTTTCTGGCCCAGGCTATTGTTTCACTGACTATAATAGGGCTGTCTAGAATGTACCGGCCACCTACGAAAGCCGATTGTGTTTGAGACACCAGGTTGCCCATAATACCTTTAATACGACCCGCAAGAACTTTTGTGATAATCTTGTAAAGGGAACCCACAAGAGAAATAGGGCGATAATCGGTACTTAATTGCGGGTCCTTAGACTTCGGAATTAAAGCTATGAACGAGGCGTTGCAGCCACGACTAATCTCTCTAGAACCATGAAAGTCTTTCATCATCTTTTCAATTATCGGTTTAAAATCGCACCAATGTCTTTTAAAGAATTTTAAGGTAAACCCATCTGGCCCTGGCGCTTTGCCTCCATCGCAATCACGGATAGCTTGAAGGATTTCGTCTGAGGAGAACGGTTCGATCAGCTTTAAGCTCTGTTCGGTAGACAATTTTGGTAGGCCTTGGTCCGAAAAAGGTGGTCTTCTTCTCATCGGCTCCGAGAATTGCTTCTTAAAACCCTTTCGGAGTTCTTCCATGACTAATCGAGGCTCGGTTTCCCACATGCCATTTATTAAAAGCCCGTTTATCCTATTGCCGGCTTTATTCAGGTTTGCGATGTTGTGGAAAAAGGCTGAGTTATCGTCACCAAATTTTAAACATTTTATCCGAGCCTTTTGTCGCCAATCCTTGGCCTTCACATCTTCCAGCGCTTTAATTTTTGACAGCATACTTAGTCTCAGTTTTTGTTCAGCTTCGCTCAGTTTAGCAACTTCCGCCATCTTTTCGAGATCGTCCAAAGTTTTTCTCAACACAATAAAATCCTTCTCCTCAGACACCTTTACTTTTTCTCTCCAGAGTTTTAATTCGCCTTTGATTTTCCTCAGCCCGTTTGCAAGGGCCATATCCCCTTTATCTACCAGCGGTAAATTATCAGCAATACGCTTGATGATGCTAACTGCTTCTTTATCATCCAGCCAACTGTTATATAATTTAAAAGGGGGCGGCCCATAATCACTGTTGACACAAGAGAAAAAAATAGGGCAATGATCTGACGGCCCCTTGCGAAGGACAGTCACTTTAGCGAGAGGCCACAGACTCATAAAATTATCGCAGACTAAAAACCTGTCAAGTTTGCTTAGTTTTACCTCACAATGACCAGAGATGCAGGTAAAATTACCTGCTGCCAAAGGGTATTCCAACCAACCCATAGTACTGATGAAATCGTTGAACGTAGCGGCAGCCGTAACATCGAATTTGGAGTTAACACGTTCTTCTTTATACCTGACTTCATTCCAGTCACCGAAGGCCATCCAAATACCCGGGTATTGTGACTTCAGAGCTGATAAATCATCCCAAAGTAGTCTTCTTTTCCTGGGTTCGTTTGGGGCGTAAACGTTTAGCAGGTTTACGACTTCGTTTACGCCTTTTATAGCCCCCGTAATTAGAATAAAACACTGGTTTTTTACCACATTATCAACCGAAAAAACTCCAGGGTCCCAAAGGCAGGCTAAACCTCCTGACCTCCCGATGGAGTGAACAAAAACCGCTTCCATCTGAGTTCTATCCCAGAATTTGTTCCAACAAGTGTCCGTAAGACCATTCTGATGAGTTTCTTGTAAACCCAGGAAGGAGAATCCCACTTCCTTCTTCAGCCTCCTGATCCAGCCCGGCTTACCCGATCCAGATACACCCCTAATGTTGAGAGAAAGAACATTCATTGGGCAACTACCTTCTCCCTTTCCCCTTTCACTATCTTTCTGACCTGGTTTCCAAAATCCCTCAAATCAATCACTAAACTTTCCCCATACCTTGTGGTGGCAGCAACTTCTTCTTCAAAATCCAAACAACCCTGTTTCGCATGCACGCCCTCCTTATTGTCGGGGGGGAACCGATGCCCAGTGTCATCTTCAACGCGTTTGGCAGAATTCTTAGCACGCTTGTGCTCTTCAGCAACTTTTAGGATTGTCTCCTCAAGATTAAAAGGGTCTGGGTCAGCTGTATCATTCAGATCAGGTGTTATAAACGATTGGGCCTTTTTAAACCTGACTTTATCTTTGGGCCTAAGTGTCACAAAACTTAGCCCATTATCGAGCAATCCAACTTTGTGTACTGGGGTGGACCCTACTGAAATAGGGTTGTCTATAATCTTGTCGGCCGCAAAAGTTTCCTCCCCAATCTCTCTCCTAATTGCAGGCGACTCATACACGTGCTCAAGACCCGAGGGGGCATAATTGTTTTGCATGTTTCCCATGCAAGTCTCTCCGAATTCTTCAGCGACGCTTGGTTCTACCACATTTACGGCGTCCGAGCTAAGAATCACCGGAGATGAGTTTTCTGTACCGGAATTAGTGGGTGAGGCCGGATTCGGCGACTTCACCGGCGAAACATTATCATTTACGAGAACTGACGGGAAGGATGGCTTCCACACAGCTTCTATTTCTTCTACACAAACCGGAAAATTATGCCCTTTCCATCTGACGTTCACTTCCATTGAGACCCTCTCGCCTGAGGAGACCAGAATCGCCAGCGTGTCTTCGGAAATGTCATTACAATCAATCGACGCTTTTGATCTTCTTATAAGCTTACCACACCTTTCACCAACTATATCGAACACGTTCCGGTCCCAAAGGTTGATCGGCAATCCAAAGATTTTTATCCATGCTATTCTCTCAAAGATGGGAGGAACACCTTCCCATACGTAGAGTCTCGCGAACTAGACGGACCAATATTCCTGTTGAGACCTCAGGAAGTCATTAGCCTCTTCTTTGGATGGGAAGGTTAAAAGGACCTTCAGGCCTCCCATGTATCTAACTACCGTCCCCGTACCTTTGGCTTCTAGCATTAGACTCTCCAGTTTTGCTAAAATTTCCATCTCTTTGACCTCCCCTATAAGTGAATAGAACTCCCATCTTTTGCTCGCTTCCGACGTCATAGGATGCAGATCAATGTTGATTGACTTTTGGGCACCTTGCATGACTCCCACTTTTGGTTCACCCTGGAAATCCTCTATAACATTACTCGCAGTAGGTGCAACTTTTTTCTCTATCTCCCCTACAGTCTTCCTTGGAGGAAACTTCAATCTTTCAAACACCGACCCTCTAGTGAAGCTCTGTAATTGAAAATTCACTTTCTCATTCCTGCAGAACTTTGCCAGGTTCACCCCCAGAACGGCGCCACCTAGCTTAACCTCCTTGATTTTTTTAATCCACACCTCCGTGTCACCCACGGAAGAAAATCTTATGAAACCAAACCGGTTTCCAGCTCCATCCCTTCTCTTTGGCACAAAGGCGTCTTCAAGATTCCCGAAGTGCTGAAAAGCCAGCCATAGTGACTGACTTGTGCACCCTTCAGGAAGGTTTGAGACAAAAAACGACGTTGTGTTCCTCAGTCTTTCTTCCCTGCTCACAAACCTCTGCTCTGATTTCATAGTTCTCCTGCTAATAACTGGTTGCCATCGTTCCTCTCTTGCATAGTTTCCTTGTTTGATTTTGGCTTGCTCCTCTTCCTTTCTTCTTCTAAGATCCTGATAAGGTTGCCCAGTTGCTAGGGTTCCGGCGTCCTTCCGGTGTCCCTTGGGCTCTCCTCTTCTCCTCCCCATTTTTTAAAGGACACAACTATAAACACCATAAAAATGTATACTTATTATATTTATGGTCCTAATTAAAAGTCATTATGGCGAGTTTGTATTTACTAATTTTAGTATTAGATAGTAAAATAACCAAATACATGACTGTAGTGGTGGACCAAAGATTTATGTTCTTGGGATGCGTTCAGAGGATTTCATCATATTTTTAAAGGTATGATGGAGATTTTTGTCAAAATAATACCTAGTTTTTTTTTTCAAGGTAGACACCCACCACCCCACATAACATAGTAGATCCGCCCCTGTATGTCTAAATCATATTTACAGTTTCTCAAAATATATGCAATTTTGTCAAATTTTCATTACCAAAAGACCATAAATGATTTTTATGAAGCGCGGACTCCGCTCTTCATGTATTTATGAAGCTTGAGCTCAACTCTTTTCGAGCCTACTTATTTGAGTTTGAGCTTGGCTCGAGAGTAAAACACAAAGCTCGGGCTGTTTTGAGAAGAACCTCAAACGATCCAAAGTTCAGCTCGAGCTCCAATCGCCAATGTTTTCATCATTAATATTATATTATATATAAAAAACAAAAATTTTGTTTAGGCTCGTGTAGCCACGCGAGCATAAACGAGTTTTGTATTTTAGGCTCGAGCTCGGGTTCAATAATTAAACGAATTTTATTTCAGATTCGAGCTCAGGCTCACTAAAACTCGACACGTTCGAGCTTTTAAATGAGCTGATCACGAGGAACTTTTGAGCGTCCCGACTTGTTTACTCCACTAACCATCATCTAATTTAATATATAATATTGAATTGAAAATTTAATAATTAATATTAATATTTTAATTGGCATGTACAGTTCGACATTCTCTGACAGCCTGCCAGACTTTTTCCCTTGGTAACTTCTACTCTGAAACAACAGTGCATAAACTATTGTACTGTACTACCATTGATGCATGCTTTCCATATCTTGACTTTTCATTCAAGACATAGAAGCCAGAATATTTAAGCATCTAAAATATGATCCTTTTAATCAGCAAGCCCTACGATGGGCGAGGCACCTGTGGGGTATTTCCTTTGGACGCTGGTCACACTCTGATGCCAGCTGGGGCACGGTTAAGACACTCACGTCTGGCCGGAATGGGGCGACGGGCCTCCCCAATGAGGGGGGGGGGGGTGTGGGGTGTCTCGCACCCAAAAAATTGTGACACCTTGCCGTTCAAAAAAAAAAAAAAATCAGCAAGTAATGATTGTACAAATAATTTTATTGTTTTTTTAACTCGAATAAAAGGGTTATGATTCTACCAACTTCCCCCCGGACGATTCCCATTGTGTTTCTTTGGATTCATACAATTATAAATACTAATCACTTTACACAATGATTAAAAGTACTTTATTTTTTTATATGTTAAGAGAAGACTTGTTACTTTTAGTTATATTATTTATATAAAATGGGAAAGATTAATGATAGACCGAACGATGATAAGATATATTGAGATGGGGTAACAAGAAGTAAATTAAGAATGTTTCCTCACTTTCTCTTCCTAGAAGTAAATATTAACCTTTATATTATGAAGATGATAATAATGATATTAAATATCATAATATCCAATGACATCGTTAACAATAACAATTTTACTACTCTAAACAAACTTTGAGATTGAGATGAATGGAGGATGACATATACATATATTTATATCGATCATAAGTATTGTGTCCAAATTTGAAGGAACACTTGTTGCACGGAAAGAATTAGTACCTTACATGTATTCTTTTTTTTTTTTTTTTTTTTTGAACGATAAATTCCATTAAACCCAAACGGGCAAAAGACCAAACAAACAACAGCGCTCCCGACCCAAACGGGGAAAGAACAAAAAAAAAAAAAAAAAAAAAAAAACAAGCTACATATACAATAGATATTTACACCAGTCCGCCTAATTAATATAATTACATGGGGATCCATTTCTAACCCAAGCATACCCTCTCGATTTAATCTCCCCTATGATGTCTTTCGAACTGCACTTGATCTGATTAAATACCAAATCGTTCCTTTCTTTCCAAATGCACCAGCATGAGATAATAGCCAATCCGTATATGATCTTCTCCGCCTTCTTACCACTTTTAATACCTTTATGAATGTCAAGAATGTCTTTGAACTCAAAAAAGAAAAGCGGCGGTAATTTGCACCAAACACTGAATGCCGACCATACGCGAATCGCCATTGTGCAAGCAGTGAATAGATGATCCATCGACTCCTCGTATTCGTCACAAAAAGGCACATGACCAAGCTAATATCCACATTCATTTTTTTAAATTAATTCTCGTGGGAAGTCTATCCAAATTGCCTCTCCAAGCCATAATGTTGCATTTGATAGGCACTCGTTTACACCAACCAAAATTAGGAGGGTGAGTTGAACCTCTATCCTTAATCATAGTCAATTTGACCAACTTAACTGAAAAACTGTTGTGACTATCCTCGCTCCAATACCATGCGTCCTTCTCATTTGAGAGTCTCACCAATCTGAGAACCTCAAGACAATCCTACCATTCCTTTTACTCCACCTCAGACTCAGGCGGTCTAAACAGTGGTAAGTAAATGTCTCGTTATCTTGACCCGCTTCCACTCCCTGTGCAACCCTGCACATTTTAGACAACTCCAAACCAAACAAATGAGGCTATCTTTCCATGAAGGGAAGATCGTCCATCCAAGTGTTAATCCAAAAACGAGTTTTCTCCCCATTCCCTACCTTGATCATGATGACCCAATTTAACCCCTTCCCATTTAATTTTAATTTGAAAATCAGATTTACCAAGTTTTTCCAACACCCCCGATATTATCGTTGAGCGGAAGGAAACCATTATGATTTTTCTTACCATGACAAGCCTCCACCACTTTACACCACAGACTATGATTATCAGCCCTATATCTCCACACCCATTTAACAAGAATAGCGTCGTTGACCTCTTTGAGTCTGTTAATTCCCAACCCACCCATGATCTTAGGCCAAGTGACCCAGTCCCAAGCCACCCATTTCATTTTATGATTAGTGCTAGAACCCGCCCATATGAATTTTCTCATTTTGGCTTGGAGGAACTTAATAACCCCCGTCGTAGCCTTATATAAAGAGAAATAGTAAATAGGCAAGCTCTCCAAGACCGACTTTATCAAAGTAAGCATCGCCCCCTATCGACAGAGTTTTAGCCTTCCAAGTCCACAACCTTTTATCAAAAACCCAGTCACTGGATACCAATTGTTGATTCTGTTCATATTAGCCCCCACCCTTATCACCAAGTAAGTAAGCGGGATATCATCCGATTTACATCCAATCACTTTAGCCACAACAGACACATCACTATTACCTACCCCAACCCGTAAATGTTAGATTTTTGGAGATTGATTTTTAATTCCGAACATAGATACAAAATTCTCAAGCATCTCGCCACGTTCTCTACATTAACGCTATCCCACTCCCCCATCAAAAGAGGCATCATCAGCGAAAAAGATGCGAGATGACTAGACCGTTATTAGGCGTATGGATTCCTTTGAAAAGCCCTTCAATCCTAGCTTTGCCTAGAATGCTGGAAAGGGCTTCCATAACTAAAAGGAACAGAAACGGAGATAACGGGTCTCCCTACCTGAACCCTTTAGAGCATATAAATTCGAATGTAGGAGACCCGTTCACAAGAACCGAGGTGTCACACCCCTTTCTAAGGCGGAAGCACGTGGCGTGATCTTGAAAGGTTCTCATTGCATACGAAAGGTAAACTTACTACATGCTTGTAAAATAACTCCAAATGCCATCATCATTGCATAAATAAAACATAACATAGGTTAAGTGTTTACATCACAAGACAACATATTGTCTGAAAAGTTTACAACTTTATTTAGAAGACGAACATCGAGAACTTGGTTCTTATATCCCACATAGCATGAAATATAATAACCAATTCCCACAAAAACAGGCATCGGAGTCTTGACACAAGATAGCTAAAAACATAAACAACATCCAAGAGAAACAGTATGACCGCACGCACATCCACTTTAGTTACCTGAAATACATGTGAGTTTTTGGAAAATCGTCAACATAATGTTGGTGTGAATTCATGCAGTTTTTGTATTGAACGTTTGTATACTTGAATGAAAACATGGTATGTAATTTGTATGAAACAAGTATTTCTGTAAATATAAGGAAATCGAGATCGCTAATGGTTTGCAAGGCCATTAACATGTGACACGACATAGGAAGCATCAAAACCATAGGCATTTTTAGCTGTCGAATCCACGACTGTCGATTCACGACTAGAGACACAAAAGCACTGCTTGGTACCAGAGTGACCAAGAGTGTGGCTGCCTGAAACCCATTAGATCTAACCTTTTGTTCCACGGTCTTGGTATGTAACTGATTAATGGTGCTTATGACACCCTATTCGTGACATGATCTAAAGTATCATTCCTTAGTTTTTATATTCAACATACCATAACACATGTATTTTCCCCAAGTTTAGAAAACAAGTAAAAGTTTAAAAGTGGGGACATGAACTCACAACTTTGCGTATCCTGTGCCGTAAACTTCACCGGTTGGTCTTATAGCGTCGTGACCTATACATGTTTTATTAACGTTAGTCACTGGGCTTGTATCGCACAAGTACAAGTCACCATCTTTTATGTATGTGTTCTTCATTGTTAAAAATAATTTATATTTTTAACTATGTATCTTACTTATATTATTTTCCCAAAAATAAATATAAGTATTTTGTATTTTTCACCAAAAATCAAGACTTTGATTCTCATTATATTCCGGAATATTTCGTAAGTTACATTCTTTCGTTCGGTTTCCCTATAATATATGTGTAACTTATATATTTATTCCTTGTGATTTTTGGTAACATTTTGGATTGTAAATTTCATGGTATTTGTTAAGCTATATTATTTTATCCCTAAAATAACATAACTATTACACAAAGTATACAAATATTCGCACGTGTGTTTTTAATAAATATATATATATATATATATATTCTAAATATATATTTACCCATTTTATTTATAAAAACCAATCCTCCAATATTTGTATTTTTGTTACAAAAATTATGGCAAAGTTTATATTGAAGACTAATGGTTAAAATATACTTGTAAACACTTGTTTGAAAATATTTTTCTAAGTGTTTATATTTTTAGAAAATTTTGCCATAGTTTCCCTTAAAAATGGAGGTGTCCATGCTATCAAAGCATATCATTTTCTTTTTAAAATCATCACAAACAATCAACAATCAACCCTAAGCAACTTACACTTACCAAGTGCCAAAGCAATGCTATTTACATAACAATCATGAACTTGAACTTTCATAAAAACTTATAGTATCTTGGTAGTGTGTTTAGTAGGCTTAGTTACCCTTTAAAAAGCGGTTATTTGTTCGTAAATCTCGTTCTTGTAAAGTTTAGTCTTTTACAACTTACTAGATGATTTTTCCAAAAATCATTCTTTTGAATTTTTCTTGTAAACAATGTATTCTTATACTTGTTTCACCACTAGAAACGTGGTTAGTTTCTTTAAAAACAATGTTTATGTAAATCTTGTGATTTAACTTAGTTTCTTGAGAAAACTAGTTTTGAAATCATCCAAGTTTATGACTAGTAACATGTTACATACTTCAACATTCATAAAATCATTTTCATTTTCAAGCTCATGAGAAACATAAAGTATGATGATCTTGGTCTTTCATGAGATCATCACCTTATCTTACTAGATCATGTGTTTAATCACAATCTAGTAGGTTTCATATGATGTCTAACATCATAAACACAAATCATCAATCGTCAAGAAGCAAATCAACACTAATCAACATGTATTCTTATGTTATTAAGCTTATGTTAAAGTTTCTTGATTATGTTCTTTAGTGTTCTTCATGACTAACAATGTTCATCATCTTTTAACCAATAAAATTAGAAGTAACAAGGGATTATAAGGGCCTTACTACTAGCTCTATGGCTAGGGATGAACACAAGAAGTTAAAGATGATAAATGTGTTGGATAAAAGCAAATGAGGGAGGTCCTTCAATCTCCAAGACCACCAAGCTCCTTAACCTTGCTTCTTACACCTTGAGAGTACTTGGAAATGGATGAAAAGGAATTGAAGATGTGACGTGAAGTCGCACTCACAATAAAAATTTAATCCAATTACTACTAAATAGATAGTGGCAAGTGGGTATCGAACACAGGGAGTTTGTGGAATATGTGTTATTTGAGGATTTATCTAACTTGACTAAAATTAAACTAGTTGCGAGTAAAGTAAAATTCAAGAGTTGATTTGATTGGATTGGTTTTAAAAACTAAAATTAACTAATTAAATTGTAAGAGAAAAGTTTTGGTTGTAAATAAATTAGAGACAAATGACCATCATAGATTTCCGGTTTCAATTGACATTCATGTTATCATTCCACTAGAAAGAACTACATAGACATAGTTCGTATGTGATTACTTGCAGTGATGAAAGGGAACTAAGGACTCAGATTCCTAGAACGTGAGGTTGTTACCCGATGATCAATCAACCCTTACCCAAACCTAACTATACCCATGATATCTCGATTGCCAATGGCACCAAGAACGTATGGTTTCTAATTAGTTCAATGTAAGAATTAACAAGCTACTAACAAACAATCACACACCATAACAAACAAACCATAAAGATAAAGATTGTTATTCTAGAAATTAGGAAATCAAACATGAAATGTCTCAAGCAAACCTTCAATCCAGGATGATCATAAAGTGTTTAGCCACTCATGGCTCGAATCAACATCTTAACAAAGTTATTATCGTTCATAAAGATCAAAGACAATAAAACTAATGATTAAAAGATGTTCTTCAAGCTCAAGGTCTCCAAAAAATTGCTCTAATTCGTGTCCAAAGTGATAAGTAACCGATTGGAAATGATAATTCATCATAAATCTCCCTCAAGTGGTCAATAAATGCGAAAGTTACATTTTTGGGATAGGTCGGTGCCGTAACTACGGCCCTCCGCCGTAGGTTACGGTGGTCAATGAAGTAGCGCCTCAATGTAAGGCGCCGTAGCCTATGGCCCTCCACCGTAGGTTACGGCGCTGAATAGTCTTTACGGCCCCGAGACCCTGATCTACGGCGAGGACTTTCTTCACATGTGGGGTGCCGTAGCCTACGGCACCATGCCGTAGGTTACGGCGCTGAGTGATGTTTTTCCTCTTGTTTCATCATCCAGTCTCTAGTTCCTTCACATTTTATTTCCAGCAACTCCCGACATCCATCCAACCTTCTAAAACCTGCATCTTGAGCATTATAATACCTGCACATTAAATCATCTAGTGATTACCATGTTCAAGCAATTAACCGTGTATAGTATGGGATTTTAATCATTTTAAGGCTCTTAAGGGTTGTCCTACGGACCACCCGTCACATCCCCACACTTACCCGTTGCTTGTCCCAAGCAACCCATTCAACAACTATTCAAAACCCAAGCGATCAATCATGCAAACCAAGCTGAATGTGCCGTCCTTCTACTAACTTTCAATCATACCACAAGACACACCCCTCACAAAAAAAATCTCTCGGTAACAAGAATTATTAGCATAATGCTAAACCACTCAATGCGTGTGTGTGTGTGCGCGACAATAAGCTTGTATAAAAATCAAATTTCCTCCTAACAAATATCTAGCATGCTTTTGAATCAAAAAGGACTTACGGGTTGTAATGGGGCTAGGTGCAAAGGTAGGAAATAGTGGGATATATATATATATAAGAGCTAATTGATTTGACCCGGTTTTTATTTCTATTACTAAACAAAGCAAACACCAAATAAATACAAAACATCATAAACTTCTCAACTTCTATTACAACTAAACACTCTTTTTGGTATTTTTCATATTTTTCTCTTTTGTTTTTTGAATTCAAGCATAAAACATAAAAGCTCAACAATATATACACAAACATCAACACTACATACTAAATTTCTTAAACCGGGTCATCTCAAAAAAGGTAAAATTTATAGGAAGTAGGCTTGGGTCATAACCGAATGGTCTAAGGCTCAAACGTGACTTTCTTAGGACCAAACCCCCACCCCTCACAATACCAAGCTCATATATGTAAAGTATGAGGTCCAACCCACCAATCCCACACTCTCACACATCTAGACGAGGCTACCTAAAAGTCCCCTATCATTTTCACAAGCATGCTAACTCTAGGATTTAACAAGAATTCATACACAAGTTCTATTAACACACGACACACACCGCCACTCAAACAAAGAAATATCAATAACAATCATATGTGGCCCAAATTCTCACCAAGAAAAGACTAGGAATATGTGTCGGCGTGCCAAGCGGGACAAAATCAAGCTTTCAAATTTTGCTCAGATTTACAAAAAAAATTTAAATTCTCAAAAATTTCCCCCATCCCCACACTTGGGATACATTGTCCCAATGTATGGCTTTGAGAGAAAGATCACTTTTAACCAACAACATTAGCCTTTGCTAAAATTCTCAAATCCCAACTTTCTTTTTGTATTTTTTTTAAAAGAATTCAAACACACCACCGCTAGCACATCCCAAAAAAAAAAAAAAAATATCAACATCAAAACACCACCCTACCTCCCAAACAGAAACATAACATACGAGATAAACAAATATACACAAATATACAAAGGAGCAAGATACGACCTGGCTGGTAGTACTTCGGCTGTGGAGGCCTGAAGATGGATGTCATCATATCATTCCACTCGCCAAAGCCAAATGCTCCGCTGCTACTGCTACCACCGTACAACAGATCCTTGACGCCGTAGGGTTCTTTCTGGATTAAAGGTCACCATAAGCTACGGCCCCCACCGTAGCTTACGGCGAGTACTGAGACTAGGGGGCCGACAACATGAAGAATTTTATGTTTGTTTGTTTTGTTTTTTTTTTAAAACTTAATAATTTTTATTGTTTTATGATTTTATTGAAAACATGAAAATTATTACCCTACCCCCCGTTAAAAACCCGTGTTGTCCTCAACACTATGCTCGGGAAATTCGCACGGATTTCCCCACACTTGTTTCAAACACCGGTTCTAAACGGGACTTATTCCAAACACGAAACTAAGCTAAAATATGTACAAAACACCAAACCTGGGCCTCTTTCATGTTTCCTCATCATTCAATGGGCGTAAAATGTAACCCACTTTGTCAAGCTCGAGATTGTTGATGTCGTTACCTTCCAAATATGGTTTGAGCCGATGCCCGTTCACCGTTTGTTGCTTATTGGTTTGTTCATCTTGTATATCGACATCGCCAAATCTTCCCACTCTTCGGATAACATAGGGACCCATCCACTTGCTTTTGAGTTTTCCCGCGAACATCTTCAACCTTGAATTATACAACCACACCTTTTGACCCACTTCGAAATTCTTTTTCTTTATTTTTGCATCATGAACTTTCTTCAGTTTGTCTTTGTATGCGGATGCACACTCATAGGCTTGATCCCGTATTTCCTCAATCTCATTCAATTGTAGCTTTCGCACCCGACCCGCTTCGTCATAATTCGCATTCACCGTTTTAATCGCCCAATATGCCCGATGTGCCAACTCCATAGGAAAATGACACCCTTTTCTATACACCATTCGATACGGCGTTGTATCAAGTGGAGTTTTGTAAGCCGTTTAATAAGCCCACAATGCATCATCAAGTTTGGTTGACCAATCTTTTCTATCCGTTCTTACCGTCTTCATTAAAATCTCTTTAATTTGACGGTTGGACACTTCAACTTGTTCACTTGTTTGCGGATGGTACGGTGTAGCAACACGGTGATTCACATTGTAACTTTTTAACAATTTCCCAAAATTGAAGTTCTTGAAATGTGAACCGCCATCACTTATTATCACCCTAGGCACACCGAATCGAGCAAAAATATTGGATTGCACAAACTTACATACAACGGAGTGATCGTTGGTCCTTGTAGCGATAGCTTCAATCCATTTCGAAACGTAATCAACCGCAACCAATATATACAAGAACCCATTTGAGTTTGGAAAAGGACCCCTGAAGTCTATTCCCCAAACATCAAATACCTCCACCACCAAAATTGGTTGTAACAGCATTTCATCCCGCTTCGAAATGCTTCCCACTCTTTGACAATTTATGCAATTTCGGGCATACTCGCAGGAATCCTTGAAAACCGTGGTCCAATAAAACCCACTAGATAACACCCGATAACCCGTCTTGTTCCCACTAAAATGCCCTCCACATGCCGATGAATGAGCGTGGGTCAAAATCTCTAAAACTTCAGTTTCGGGAACACACCTTCTTATCACTTGGTCGGGTCCGATTTTGAACAAATCCGGTTCATCCCAAATATACTGCTTTACTTGGCTTAAGAATTGTTATCGTCTCTTCTTTGTCCAATGATTCGGAATTGCACCCTTGGCCAAATAGTTCACATAATGGGCATACCAAGGTTCGACAAAAGTAGAGACGGCTAACAATTGTTCATCGGGAAACCGTTCATTAATCTCGCTCGGATCATCAACACCTTCCAATGGGATCCGGGACAAATGATCCGCAACAACATTTTCACATCCCTTTTTGTCCCGAATCTCTAGATCGAACTCTTGCAACAAAAGCACCCAACGAATCAACCGGGGCTTTGCATCCTTCTTTTCCATTAGATACCGGACCGCACTATGATCCGAATACCAAATCACCTTGCTCCCCCAAATGTAAGCTCTAAACTTGTCCAAGGCATACACCACCGCTAATAATTCTTTCTCGGTTGTGGTGTAATTCAGTTGCGCCTCGGACAAAGTTTTACTTGCGTAATAGATTACCACTGGCTTCTTATCAACCCTTTGACCCAAAACCGCTCCAGTGGTTGTGTCGCTAGCATCACACATAATTTCGAACGGCTTCGACCAATCCGGTGGTTGCAAGATAGGAGCCTTCACCAACTGTTCCTTCAACACATGAAACGCTTGCAAACATTCGTCAGTAAAATCAAATGGAACATCTTTCAATAATAAATTGCATAAAGGTTTTGTAATTACACTAAAACCCTTAATGAACCTTCTATAGAACCCCACATGTCCCAAAAATGACCTCACCCCCTTAACATTCTTTGGTGGGGGTAAAGATGAAATTACCCGAATTTTTGCTTTATCTACCTCCATTCCTCGGTCCGATATCACATGCCCCAACACAATACCCTCTTGAACCATAAAATGGCTCTTTTCCCAACTTAGCACCAAGTTTGTCTCAACACACCTTTTTAAAACTTTTTCCAATTCGTCAAGACAAGAATCAAAACTTGGGCCAAAGATAGAAAAATCATCCATAAACACTTCAAGGGATTCCCCGACCATGTCTGAAAATATGCTCATCATACATCTTTGAAATGTGGCCGGGGCGTTACATAGCCCAAATGGCATTCGCCGAAAAGCAAATATACCATATGGACATGTAAACGTGGTTTTGTGTTGGTCGTCCGGGTGAATAGCAATTTGGTTATAACCCGAGTACGCATCCAAAAAACAATAATATTTTTGACCGGAAAGTTTTTCAATTATTTGGTCAATGAAGGGTAACGGGAAATGGTCTTTGGAGGTAGCGGCGTTTAATTTCCTATAATCGATGCAAACTCGCCACCCGGTGACCGAGCGGGTGGAAATTTGCTCACCTTGTTCATCTTTAATTACCTGAATGCCCGACTTTTTAGGCACTACCTGAGTCGGACTTACCCATGCACTGTCCGAAATGGGATAAATGATCCCCGCATCCAACCACTTGATAACTTCTTTCTTGACCACTTCTCTCAAGTTCGGGTTCAACCTTCTTTGTGTTTCACGGGTTGGCTTTGCATTTTCGCTTGTAATGATTTTATGCATTACAATGGATGGACTAATGCCTTTCAAATCGGCTATCGTCCACCCAATTGCCGCCTTGTGAGCCTTCAACACCCGTATCAAATCCTCTTCTTGAGCTACCGCCAAATTAGAAGCAATGATCACCGGTAAGGTGTCATTCTCCCCTAAGAATACATACTTCAAATGCCTCGGTAGCTCTTTCAATTCCACGCTTGGTGGACATTCCAAGGAAGGCTTTGTACCCGAATCAATTCCCACCGGTAAAGTATCCGTTTGGTGGGTCCATGGCGGTCTTCCTTCTTTCACCGCAAGAGCCTCTTGCTCCTTCTCTTCCTTTTCTAACTCACATGCATGCACCTGCAAAGACACATCACAAACACAAGAACCCAAAATCTCTTCCTCGAACTCTTTTGGGTCGTATCCATCTATGAAATCTGCTACGAAACACTCATCACCATAAATGTTAGTACTATTAGTAAAAACATTTAATCTCATCTTTCTATTACCGAATGTCATGTCGACCGTACCATATCGACAATCAATAACGGCATGTGCGGTGTTCAAAAATGGCCGACCCAAAATAACATTTTGCTGTTGAATTGGGTCCGCAGATGAGTAATCTAGCACAAGAAAGTCCACGGGATAATAAAACTCATCAACTTTAACTATCACATCCCGTACAATACCCCGAGGAAGTTTATGAGACAAATCGGCTAATACCACCGTTGTCTCAACCCGTTTTAATGGGCCAAAATCGTATTGGTCATATAACCCTCACGGTAGGATACTTACTTCGGCTCCAAGATCCAATAACGCCCTTGCAGTTTGAAAATTTCCTACTTGAATATTTATAAGAGGCGTTCCCGGATCTTGTAGCTTAGGAGGAAGATCTCCTTTCAAAACCGCACTTACCCGCTCCGTCAAGTCAACCAATTTAGGCACTTTTTGTTGCCTCTTTTGAGTACACAAATCTTTTAAGAATTTGGCGTAAGCGGGTACCTGTTTAATTACTTCAAGTAAAGGAAGATTGATTTTAACCTGTTTGAAAATCTCCCACATTTCTTCCTTTTGCGGACCCCGTTTTGAAATAAAGTTTTTTCTACCCGGATCTAATAAAGCCGAGGGAAATGGTACTTGACTAGATCCCTTGTCCTCGTCCTCATTTTTATTTTCTTTTTCTTTATTAATTTCGGGTTTTTCAAAATTGGGTTTTTTAGAAGAAATAATAGGTGTTTCATTTTCTTCCTCGCTATCTTGACCCGTTATATCTTCAACCACCCCATCAACCAAATCCGATGAAGGATTGGTTTTATACTCTTTCCCACTTCTCAAAACACTTACATGATGAATATTAACATTGTTACCTCTAGAAGTATTATGAGACGGGTTTACCTTAGTGTCGCTTGGTACTTGACCTTTGTTTTTCTTCAATTCCGCCACTTCGGTTGCGAGTTGACCCATTTGGGTGCTCAAAGTTTGGATTGCTTTGTCTCGGGCCTCATCTTTTTGTACACGAGCATCATCCATTTGATTTCTCTTTTGCATCTCCGCTTGCATGCTCTTCAACATATCCATCATCTCATTTCCACCCGAAGACCCCCTTGCTCTTGACGCGTTTGATATTGCCTTTGATACCCTTGGTTGTTCCCACCTCTATATCCACTTTGATTGTTGTAAGGTTGGCGTGAACCAAAGTTTCCTTGGCTACCTTGAAAGTTTGGGTTAGCTTGATTTGAAGGGTTCCCATAACGAAAATTTGGGTGGTTCCTTAACCCGGGGTGGTAAGTATTAGAATTCATGTTATAGTTTCTACCACCCCCTCCTTGACCTTGCACCGCATGAACTTCTTCATATTGCCCTTCTACCACTCCTTGGCAATTTTCAGCCGCATGACCTATTTCATTACAAATAGCACAAACATCATAAATTTGATTAGAGGTTTGAACATTACCATCATCAACCGCATGCACTTGTGTTTGGGTAACGGCCGGTCGTGTTCTCCTCGATGCTTGGG
This sequence comes from Helianthus tuberosus, assembly GCA_030545235.1. NCBI lineage: Eukaryota > Viridiplantae > Streptophyta > Magnoliopsida > Asterales > Asteraceae > Helianthus > Helianthus tuberosus. The sequence continues at coordinate 6,740 of JARYGA010011194.1, read as the reverse complement.
CTTTCCTCTTTGATGTAATTGCCATTTTTTCCAGAAACTCCCAATCATCTTGCTCATAATTTGTACCAAAAGTGCCACCAGTAATAGACATTAAGTCTCGAGCATCTTCGGCACTCAACCCCTCGTGGAAAGCATTCATTAATTCCCAAAGTTCAATTCCATGGTGAGGGCAATTCTTGATCATCATATTGAAACGCTCAAAGGCTTCATGAAACATTTCGCCTTGTTGTTGTTGAAAACTCCTCAACCCCTTCCTAGCATCGTTGGTCTTTTGAGAGGTGTAAAACTCATCTAGGAAAATTTGTTGCATTTCCGCCCAAGTGTAAATAGATGCTGAAGGCAAAGTGTAGAACCACTTCTTTGCCTTGTCCTCCAACGAAAATTGAAACAAGACTAACTTGACATCATCGGCCGAAAAACCTTGACTCCCAAGAGTATTGCAAATCGAGTCATAGGCCTCCAAATGGAAATAGGGCTCCTCTGTTGCTAACCCCTTATATTTCGGCAAACTTTGTAAAGAATTAGTCCTTACTTCACAAGTTCTTCCTTCATTATTGTGAGGGATAACTACCGGTGAAGGGTTGTGAGTAATTACCGGCCTAAAATGTGCTTCAATACCCCTCGCATGTTCTCTAAGATGCCTTCTTGGCACACCCAACCGAACCCTTGGTCGAATAGGACCCATTAGCCTTGGCATAGGCCCTTGTGGTACATGTGGTTGAAATTGTTGTTTTGGCATCGGTTGGTGTTGAATTGGCCTTTGGAATTGAGGTTGTACGTTTTACGGACGAACTTGTTGCAATGGTATAGGACGTTGCATTTGTGGTCCTTGTGGCCTTGGTCGAATATGTTGGGGTATTATTTGTTGTTGTTGTTGAAACCCACCAACACTTGGCATTCTTTGAGTTTGCCCTGGCACATAAGTAAGTTCTCCTTGTTCCCCATCACCCATATAAGCATATCCTTCTTCCTCATAACCCTCAAAATCCTCATATCCTTCTTCATATCCATCTCACACAATACCCGATGATTGCCCAAATGGAAGAGTCGTATATTGAAAACCCGACTGGTTTGATGGTCTAAATGTAGACGTAGCATGAACGACAGTTGAACCTTGTCGTAGTGTATAGGTTGCGGATGATTGACCTGAAACTGGGAAGAAATAAGTGAATGGTGGAATTGTAGTAGAAGGGTTAAAGGAAAGTGAAGGTTCTTCTTGAGTGGTAATGGGTTGGGTGGTGTTAGTTGGTGTTGCATCATGAGGTGAAATAGGATTGGTAGTGGTGTTTGGTATGGTAGTGTTTGGTGAAGGTTTAGTGGATGATGGTATGGAAGGTGGTATAAGTTCACCCGTAGTGGGTGGTGGTGGTGGATCCATGTATCGAATTGGTGTGATTGGTGTAATTGGTGTTGTTGGTGAACCGCTGATTCTGTTCTCTCTTAGCAAAATTCTGTTTCCTCTTAATGTTCGCTCAATTTCCGGATCAAATGCCAATGGTGAAAGCTTATGAGAGCTCCTCGTACGCATGCACCTGTAAGTACCTGCACACTAACACACCCAGCGTAAACCAGAAAAATAACAAACTAAAAAGGATAAAAAATAACACACGTTGCGCACTACTCCCCGGAAACGACGCCAAAATTTGACGTGAAGTCGCAGTAACAATCAAATTTAATTCAATTACTACTAAATAGATAGTGGCAAGTGGGTATCGAACACAGGGAGTTTGTGGAATATGTGTTATTTGAGGATTTATCTAACTTGACTAAAATTAAACTAGTTGCGAGTAAAGTAAAATTCAAGAGTTGATTTGATTGGATTGGTTTTAAAAACTAAAATTAACTAATGAAATTTTAAGAGAAAAGTTTTGGTTGTAAACAAATTAGAGACAAATGACCATCCTAGATTTCCGGTTTCAATTGACATTCATGTTATCATTCCACTAGAAAGAACTACATAGACATAGTTCGTATGTGATTACTTGCAGTGATGAAAGGGAACTAAGGACTCAGATTCCTAGAACGTGAGGTTGTTACCCGATGATCAATCAACCCTTACCCAAACCTAACTATACCCATAATATCTCGATTGCCAACGGCACCAAGAACGTATGGTTTCTAATTAGTTCAATGTAAGAGTTAACAAGCTACTAACAAACAATCACACACCATAACAAACAAACCATAAAGATAAAGATTGTTATTCTAGAAATTAGGAAATCAAACATGAAATGTCTCAAGCAAACCTTCAATCCAGGATGATCATAAAGTGTTTAGCCACTCATGGCTCGAATCAACATCATAACAAAGGTATTATCGTTCATAAAGATCAAAGACAATAAAACTAATGATTAAAAGATGTTCTTCAAGCTCAAGTTCTCCAAAAAATTGCTCCAATTCGTGTCCAAAGTGATAAGTAACCGATTCGAAATGATAACTCATCATAAATCTCCCTCAAGTGGTCAATAAATGCGAAAGTTACATTTTTGGGATAGGTCGGTGCTGTAACCTACGACCCTCCGCCGTAGGTTATGGTGGTTAATGAAGTAGCGCCTCAATGTAAGGCACCGTAGCCTACGGCCCTCCACCGTAGGTTACGGCGCTGAATAGTCTTTACGGCCCCGAGACCCTGATCTACGGCGAGGACTTTCTTCACATGTGGGGTGCCGTAGCCTACGGCACCATGTCGTAGGTTATGGCGCTGAGTGATGTTTTTCCTCTTGTTTCATCATCCAGTCTCTAGTTCATTCACATTTTATTTCCTGCAACTCCAGACATCCATCCAACCTTCTAAAACCTGCATCTTGAGCATTATAATACCTGCACATCAAATCATCTAGTGATTACCATGTTCAAGCAATTAACCGTGTATAGTATGGGATTTTAATCATTTTAAGGCTCTTAAGGGTTGTCCTACGGACCACCCGTCAAGATGATGGTGGTGTGGGGTGGTGATCTCGGCCTAGAGCCAAGAGAGGGATAGGAGAAAGGTGGTGGTGTGAAGTGTGTGTAAGAATGAGAGTTCAAGATCCTCTTATAACCATGTTTGTGCTTTAACCAAAGGATAACATGTTCTTTAAGTACATGACATAATCTTCTAACAAATATTATAAGATCATATGCTATCTAGTAAGATCAAGTAAAGATCTTGATGGTGGGCCGCCCGTCCCAACAAGGGGGGGGGGGGTATTAGTTGTGGTTTAATGGTAAGTTATGCATATTAGTTAGATTTCAAGTGTAATGTTTAGGTGTTATGCATATATGGTGTTATATAGTGTGTTAGGGTGTTCGGGGATCATAACTAGCTCAGAAACATTAAAACAATGCTTCTAGTATAATTTTGATGTTTCGGGTAGTGTCCGGTTGTTCAGTTAGATACCGGTTCGTTAAAGTGCTAAATTACGCCGTTTAGTGTCTTTTATGTACCCTTTTGTGACACTTTCAATTCCCGACACTTTGTAAGTTAATTTGGACAATAAAACATAAATTCTGCATGATATTTCAGTGTTAAAATGCTGATTAGAGCTGAATTATTGCTGAAACGTGTAAAATTCAGCATTTAAAGTGTGTTTCGGGTGCTTTTTAATGCATAGTTTAGCTTCCAGAAAGTTTATATGTTAACCCTTGTATCCATACTTGGGTTTTAATGTATTTTAGACGTTGGACCTACTCCTAGGCCCTAATTCCATTATCTGACTGCTTTCTGCAGAGTTGCTGACACAGTGTGTCTTACCGGTGAGTTTACTAGTCTTTCTGACGCAACGCTAACCGTAATGCATAAAGCAATATTTGAAGTATAAAACATGCATGAATTCACAAGTATAGCATGAAATCAGACAAGGTTCACGTTTAAGCACATAATTGCAAATATTAAATAATAATTAAACTGTACGAAAATTACCGGTTTTGTCCCAGTTGTCACAGTCTCCCCCGTTAAAAGAATTTCGTCCCTAAATTCAGGTTGAGCTATCTCTTGCAGGAGTTCTCTTGAACAGGTGGGGGTACTTGTCTTTAAACTGGTCTTCACGTTCCCACGTGTACTCGGGTCCGTGCTTAGAGTTCCAACGTACTTTGACAAGTTTGACACTACTCCTCCGGGTTTTGTTGACTTTCCAGTCTGTAACCTCAACGGGTTGCTCTGTAAATCGGAGTGTGTTGTCAATATGCACTTCATCCGCAGGGATGATCACTGTTTCTTGGGTTGGACTCTTCTTGAGGTTGGACACATGAAACGTATCATGTACTCCGTTAAGTTCTTTCGGTAATTCCAACTTGTATGCCACGGTACCAATTCTTTCCAAGATCTTGAATGGTCCGATGTATCGTGGATTCAGCTTTCCACATTTTCCGAATCTTACTACGCCCTTCCAAGGTGAGACCTTCAACAAAACTTTGTCTCCCACCTCGAATTCTAAGGGTTTCCGCCTTCGATCAGCGTAGCTCTTTTGTCGATCTCGAGCCGCCTTAGTGCGCTCTCGGATCTGCATGATTTTTTCGGTTGTCTCTTGAACAAGTTCAGGACCAACCATACGTTTGTCTCCAGCGTCCGCCCAACATAACGGCGAGCGGCACTTACGGTCATATAGAGCTTCGAACGGTGCGGCTTTTATGCTCGTATGGTAGCTGTTGTTGTAGGAAAACTCAACTAAAGGTAGGTGAGTATCCCATCTGCCGCCTAGGTCCATAACACATGCATGAAGCATATCTTCCAGCGTTTGTATGGTTCGTTCGCTCTGGCCATGTGTTTGCGGATGGAAGGTCGTGCTTAAATCTAGTTGAGATCCAAAGGCCTCCAGCGTTTGAAGGCACAAGGCACAAAATCTTTTATAACTTGGGACAATTATATAAAATAATCTTGTATACAGATTTACATGTTCGTTATACATTCAGGGCCCGATGTAAGAAACCGGGTCAAGATTAACAGACACACCACAAGTATAGGCCCACAAGAGAGTGAGATACCATTTCCCTCATGCAACTGTCAGGTGTATGCCTACACCCCGTGCTTAAGACGTGGCCATTTCTTAATAATGATGCCAAGGATATCCAGGACATGGTCATCAACCCCCAAAGGCTTTTATTTCAAACAAGACAGATTAAAACGGGTTACCTCAATAATTTAATCACAATCCGATTAAACATTCAATACCCGACCAAGCGGTATTATTATAATACCGTATCCCAAGCCCGTATAGGGAAAATAAGTTAAAAGTATTTACCTGAGCTAAAATGTAATTTTATTCTTAGCCGTATATTCAAATCAGCAAGCACAAGTACCTTTACTGGGGCTCTCAATCTGGAACGAATGTTTTATTAACCTATTAGATTCCTAACGGGTCTTACTTAAGTTGTAACTTAGACTGGTTAGTTTTAAGGAAAGGTTTATGGTTCAAAATGCAAGATTAAGCGAAGACCGGATTAGAATGTGATTTAGACCTGACAAGTTTGGAGACTTATATAATATGGGTAAACTAAACACATTCTGAATTTTGAAGTAAAAATGATAAGGTTTGATCCGTTTCGGTTAATTCATGTAAACTAGTTACATAAACCGTACCGAACGCATAAAATGAATAATGGGTAACCAAAAGAGTCATGAACACGTTTCACAAATTAATATGCTTTAAATATGTTGTGATACCATAGGGGCAATTTGGTCATTTCACATATGCTTTAAGGGTTAATTTTTGGAAATCTGAGTTCAAAACTTTTATTTACTATTAAAGTATAAAAACTTATTCATAACATCAATAGTTATCAAGCTTTAGGTGCCTAATATGGTTTTAAACCATACTATGCGCCTAAATCGCATAAAAGTCGGTATTTGACGATATCCGGGTTAAATAAGGAAATCTAAGATTTTTATCAGCCTTTATAGTTTAAAATAACTTATTTATTATACAAAATCAGTAGAAAAAGGTTTGATATGTAAAGGATGTGTAAAACTCACTTTATTAGCAAAAAGGGCATTATCGTCAATTACCGGGCCTATGCGAGAACTCTATGTTATGGTTTGTTTAAAAATTTATAAAAATTTCCAAAAATTCAAAAATATTATGTTACATCAGTAGGTAAAAGGTTTGATGTCAAAATTTGAGTTTAGATAGGATTTATATCAAATATGTCGTTTAATTAGTAAAAAGGCCTTCATTTACGATATTGAGCATAACTCTCATTTTAGACTATAAACTGATATCAAACTTTTAGGACATACTTAAATATTAGTAATAAAGGTTTTTGTCCTCTCACATTTCAAAAATCTCATTTTAATAAGAAAAGGGCATAATGGTCAACCTTTAAGCAATTAACGGAAACATGCAATGAACTAGGATTTCTAAGGAACCAAGTTGTATAACCTCAGAGGGTTATACTAACCTATAACATGGTCATAAAGGAACCCTAAGGCATATCTAAACTAAGCTAAATCGGGTCAGAACTGAAAGTCAAAGCAAAAGTCTACTTTTGCGACTTTCGGTTCCGAACCGAGCCTAAACTCGGAATTGTAGGGTTGAACATGATTAGAGATGTTCTTAAATCATTTACCAAGTTATTTTAGTGTTAAAACAGGTTCCATAACTTCTACATTATCAGTTATGTGTTTATTTGCAAAAATAGCTTTCTGTTGACTTTTTAATATTAAGTTTGACCCGACAATTGACCAAGTTAGAGTGGTAATCAGTGGGTGCCCTTTTAAGGGTTTATTACCCACATAATTACCAACTCATAGCCATTTTCAATTC